>JAQBSW010001004.1:25000-155220 GCA_029291075.1 Eudiplozoon nipponicum | reverse complement strand
CCCGCATCAAGATGAGTCACGGATGTAGTTAGTTGTTGGTGAAACTATCAAATCACCAGCGTAGGTATTGACAGCCGACAGAGCGCACACGTATTGACAGCCGACAGAACGCACACGCGTGAAGCAGGTAGAAGGCAAATGCCACAACTGACTTGCATGGTAAATTACCGTGCTTAAATAGCATGCAATATGTGTACTTGCATACTATTGGTTAAACGTGGTTAAACGTGGTTAAACGGCAATTTGCTTTTTTCTCATTGGTGCAACGTAAATAAATTTGAATTTAATTTACGCAATATGTCGGCGATTGATTTGTGTCGTTACAACACTTTCCTCTCTGAAAAAAAAGAAAAAAATATTCCTCTCTGCGAGGCTAGATAAGAAATGCATGACAGAGTTCGAACCAAGTTAAGCAAAAATATGATGAACCATAAGTGCTGGGCTTAAATATGCTTGTTGGTTGCTTCAACAATGATATGATGCCAGGTAACCACTAGGAATTGCTACACAAATTGTTAGCTCTAGTGGACGGTCATAGCACGTGAGGCAAAATAGAGCAGTGTAAGTTTTTGGAGCCGCAGCGTGAAGATTTCGAGGTAAATCGCCTCTGAATTTGCCAGGTTTAAGTTAAAACCTAAGCAGGTTGGATCGTTGTCAATTTGTTTGTATACGACCAAAGGAGCCAGAGTGCTCGACGTTGTGGTCATGACATTTGTAGAGTGGTCTTTGTGAAATAGATAAAGTTGAGATATGCATTGAAAGTGGCCTGTACCATGATATGAAGCTGATCACTACTTAGTGTTGCTACACGAAAGCGTTAGCTCTAAGTAGCTGGTCATACCAAAATAGGCAGTGTAATGTCATGTGTGAGAAATACATTATAATGTAAAAATATATACATTAAAATCAAAGGTAATTGCATAAAAATATGTACACGAACATTGCCTCAGAGATGGCATAATACCAAAGAACTGTTCAAAAATGCTACACAATTGTTAGCTAAGAACAGCTGGTTATGCCACGTGAGACAAATACGAAAATTAACGTAAGGTTAAAAAAAATTTTATAGTTAAATGTTAATGTTTAAAAAAATTAATTACGCGTTATACAAAGCAGGTTGAGATTGTGGGCAGACGGAGCCTGAGACGTGTGTAGAAGGTTGAACGCTCTCAGGATCAGGTGGTTCGATAAACGGTTTTAACCTGTCTATGCTTACTGATGTCGGTGTAGCGCCTTGCATAATGATGAAGTATTTTGGCTGTTTTAGTAAAATCGGGTAAGGACCGCGATACTTGGGTTGTAGTGGTGCAACAGCATTATTGTTGCGAACGAGTACTCTCTTGCAGCTGTGGAGCTGTGGGTGAACGAAGACTGGACGAGGCGTGTGTCTCGGCTGCTGTTCGGACATGTTACCGAAATGAAGTCGAAGGCGGGTAGCTTCGTTTTGTGGGTCATCTTGTGCCGGTAGTAGACGTGGGAGCTGACTAGGCAGGCGTAGATCCATGCCATACAAGAGTTGTGACGCAGACGTTTTAATGGATTCTCGAGTACGAGAACGCATGGCCAGCAGAACTAAAGGTAGTGCATCGACCCAGTTGCCATTAATGGACGAGGATGCTAAAGCTGCTTTGAGTTCCCTATGCATTCTCTCTACCATGCCATTAGCTTGGGGATGGTAGGCAGTCGTCTGGCGTAAGATGCATCCCATGTACCGCAAGGTGGTTTTGAAACGATCAGATGAGAAGCAAGTGCCTCTGTCCGTGATGACCTCATTGGGAACACCGTAATTGGATATCCATGCAGAGATAAAACCGTTAGTTACTTCGTCTGCAGAAATGGTGCCAAGAGGTAATGCCACAGGCCACCGTGTAAATCTATCGATCATAGTTAGAAGGTAGCTGAAACCTTGAACCTTTGTCAGATGAACTATGTCGATGTGGACGATGGCTAGGCGAGAAGTAGACCGAAAATGTTGCAACTTAGAACGAGTGTGTCGTGTGATCTTGTTTTTCTGACAAATTGCACACTCTGAGACCCATCGTTTAACATTCTGCCTAAGTCTGTGACCCCAGAAACGATCTGTAAGAAGTCGGACAGTCGCTTGGCTTCCTGGGTGAGAAATTGAGTGAATTGAATCGAAAACCTTTCTCTGAAGGCTGGTCGGCAGAACTGGCTTGTTGGGCTGCGTACCCGTGAAGTAAACAATTGGTAAGCCTTCCCACAGACGGCATATGAACTTGGTTGGGTGACGGGCTATTGATCTTTGAATGTGAATGTCACCGCGTTGTTCAGTTCGCAGGAGAGTTGGCGTTAGTGCAGGTTCACTGAGTGCCACGGAGTTGACAGTGAATGGTGACGGCGAAGGTGGTTGTAGAGAGACGTCTGGCCTAGACAGGGCATCTGCAATGAAGTTCTGTTTGCCCTTGACGTGAAAGACGTCAAATTGCCATTCGCTTAGACGAGAAAGCTGTCTTTCCACTCTGGCAGGGTACTTGGCGATAGATGAAGTTGCGTTTCGAAGTGCGCTAACTAGTGGTGCATGATCTGTGAAAACAACAAATCTGCTACTGCCAATGATGCTGATAAAATGGCGCACTGCGTCGTGGATGGCGAGAAGTTCTCGGCCGAAAGTGTCGTACCTCGTTTCTACTGGTTGGAGAGTACGCGAGTAGAAACTGATAGGCTTCCGAACTCCGTCGATCTCTTGTTCCAAAGTGGCTCCAATAGCGAATTCAGAAGCATCTGTCGTGAGTAGAAATGGCTTTTCAAAATCTGGATGCGTTAGCATTGTGGCATTTGCTAACGAGTTGATGGCAAGTCGAAGTAATTCCTCGTCTTCGGATGACCAAGCAATGATGGAATTCTTGCTAAGTCCTTTTCGGTTCCGCAGGTGCCTGCACAAAGGATAAAGTTGTTTTGAAAGGCCTGGAAGGAACTTGCGATAATAGTTTAGTACTCCCAGGATTTTCTGCAAATCGCTCAAAGTCCTTGGTGACTTGATATTCTTGATTGAATTCGTCTTTGACGGCAACGGTTGAATACCTTGGGCCGTGATACGATGCCCTAAGAAGTCGACGGATGAAGTTGCAATCTGCGTCTTGTCACAGTTGATCTTGAGTCCGTGGTTGGATAAGCGTGAGAGGACATTTCGTAGATGTTTCGCATGAGATTCTAGATCTGGACTGAATACCATAATGTCATCTAGATATGACATACAATAAGCAGAGTCGTCGCGAAGTATGTTGTCTATGAATCTTTGAAATGTCTGAGTAGCACACTTGAGTCCAAAAGGCATGTAAAGATATTCAAAAAGGCCAAATGGAGTGATGACTGCAGTTTTCTCGATATCCTCTGGTGCTACCGGTATGTGATGGTACGCTTGTCTGAGGTCAATCACTGAGAAGAAATTGCTGCCGTTGAGTTTTTCAAGTAATGTGTTGATATTTGGAATAGGATATGCATCAGATTTTGTCACTGAATTTAGCTTACGGTAGTCTCCACAGGCTCTGTACGATCCGTTTGATTTTGAGACTAAGTGCAGTGGTGACGCCCATGAACTTTTCGATGGTCTGATGATTCCCTCTTCCAAAAGCCTTGAGAATTCTTCTTGGGCAGCTTTCAGCTTAGCAGGAGCCAGTGGTCGCTTCTTGAGTGCAATAGGTTGTCCTTCTGTGACGATATGATGCATCGTGTTGGAGACTCGTAGATCGGATTTGTTAAGATCGAAAAGCGATTTGTATTTTCGAAGAGCTGCTGATATCTCTGCTGAATGATGCACTGGGGTTGGCTGAATGACCTGTAACTCCAAACGCTCGGAGGCAAGTGTCCAAAAGCTTTGTTCAAGTCCGGTGGAGGGGTCGATGATCTTTTGATTGGCAAGATCAACAATGAGCCGAAATTTTAGAAGGAAATCAAGGCCTATTATATTATGTGAGACCTTGGCAATGATGAAGTTGTGGGAAAATTCACGTCGTAGACCTATGTTGAGTGTGCGGTATTGGCAGCCATAAGTTGGTATGGGCTCGCCTGTAGCTGTTGCGAGAAGAACGCCTAGCGACATCTCGGCCATTGAATCACCTTTGAGAACTGAGACTGCCGCACCTGTGTCTACGATGTACTCTTCGCCAGTTTTGAAATCAAGAAGGTGCAGAAGTTCGTTTGGCTGTTTGGCCGGGTCATGCAAACAAGTAGGCTGGTGATTGCGACCGGCATTGTCTGTTTGGTTCTCTATGTGAAAAATTCGGCGTGGACGAAAAGAGTCGACAGGGATGTCGGATTGTAGTTGGCTTCTTCCCTGTAGCGCCGTTGATGCCGTTGATGTGCAGAAAGTACGGTCTTCTACTTCCTGCGCCAGACGTTTCCCGATACTGATGCACCCTTGTGCCTGCGGTCTGTTGTCCTCTCCGTCAGCTGTGGAAATTGACACTCATTCGGAAATTCTTCGGAACGACAAAGACAAACTTGGCAAGCATAAAAAACTTCTGGTGGTTATAACACCAGTTCTTTGGAGCATATTTATTAAATGATTGCGGAGATCTCGATCGCCGCCTACCATTATAATTTGACTTGGAAACGAATTTTGGTCGAGCATTCACTTGATTTATCTCCGATTTGGTAATGGCCAATCCTTCTAGAACTTTGGCCATGTTCGCCACTGTTCTCTCTAAGGAGGAGATTCTATCATCTTGCGGGGGTGAAGAAAAGGATGATGGATTCACTTTGGGTTCCAAAACCCTATATTCTAACTCACATCTCTCAGATAAGTCATCTATAGAGAGAGTGTTGGGGAGCTGTCTGGCAAAGAGTTTTAATGTTTGGGGAAGATTGTTAATAAAAACAACCTTAGCCTCATGGTCAGAAATGTTGGTTTTATACCAACGTTTCCGTAATTCCCTCAGTATTTCTATGGGGCCAAGATTTGGCATATCTAACTGCGCATATTTGTTTATTATCTGCTCAGTTTCTGTGGGTCCAAGCAAGGATTCTACCTCGTTTTGTAGGCCCAAAATGGGATTAGGTAGCTTCCTAATGGCCTCAAGCTTAGGATAAATCCGTCGCTGCAATTCAGAAGGTAGTTTAGCAAAAACCTTTGACAGTTTTTGATGACTGTCATAATCAGGAAACGGGGAGAAAGCGGAGTCTACGCGCATAAAAAATAACTCACTATCTCCATCCCAAACAGGAACATCAATATCTAAAATTGGACCTGACATTTTAACAATCTTACGGGATCTTAAAAGCATAAATTTATAAGCAATATGAAAATATATAAATATACTTTAACGAAACGCTTACCCACAAACAGCTTCCACAGTTGAATAAGAGCAGAACAAAAAAGTCACTGTTTCCAAAATCCGAAGTTGAGTTGTTGAGTACGTACGGTGCCGTTTTGTACGTAGAAAAGATGAACAAAGGACCGTTGGCCTTTGATGCCGACAACAAATCCACGAATATATACCCAACAATTTCCAGAAATCCACGGTCAGGGTAAAGAAAACACAAATGTCAATCTATTATCCGCGAATATATATACCCAAAAAAATTCACAGATGGCCACGATCACGGTAGATAAAACGCAAATCTTAATCGATTTTTATCCCAAATAGATGAAAAAGGAAGTCAATTTTATTTATACCAAAAAAATCAGAACAATAATCAATATCCTGGCGCGGTCGCCAATTTTGTAAACGCCCCGGCTTCAAGTAAATGCCGTACGACGTTACAAACTCGGTTAAGGTGCTCTGAATAGAGATTAGTTACTGATATGGGGGCCCTTAAGAGGGCCTGGTAATGCGTTCGCTTGAAGTCTTCAGAGTTGAAGATGTCCTAGAGCCTTGGGTGGACTCTGGTTGAGTTGTTGCTCCCGTGGTTGAGCTGTGATCGCGTTGTGGATGGTGTCCTGCAGGTCCTGCACTCAATTGGCTCGTCTCTCCGGTATCCCGCAACAAGATGAGTCACGGATGTAGTTAGTTGTTGGTGAAACGATCAAATCACCAGCGTAGGTATTGACAGCCGACAGAGCGCACACGTATTGACAGCCGACAGAACGCACACGCGTGAAGCAGGTAGACGGCAAATGACACAACTGACTTGCATGGTAAATTACCGTGCTTAAATAGCATGCAATATGTGTACTTGCATACTATTGGTTAAACGTGGTTAAACGTGGTTAAACGGCAATTTGCTTTTTTCTCATTGGTGCAACGTAAATAAATTTGAATTTAATTTACGCAATATGTCGGCGATTGATTTGTATCAATTACAAGCATGTCACCAGTATAAATTCTCAAAAGGATTCAAGCAAGGAATGTTTTTAAATTTAAACAAATAATTTCTTTATAATATTATATAATATTCATTTCAATCAGCCATGACGGTTTAACATTATAAGTAAATTGGTACTGGATTCTTGTTGGTGGAAATTTTTCTGACTCAACGGTCATTATCAGGATCACTTAATTATTACTCTGAAGCGCTTCGTGATGTAACATTTCACAGCTAGCAAAAGCATACCGTAACATTATTGCCATACATTTAATTAAACGTTTTGTTTTGGTATGTCACATTATTTATATATTCCTAGGCAGAATTTTTGTATATTTTTTCATGGTTGACAGTTTATATTTTCGAATTATGGGGTTATTGCTTTAGAAATTAATTTCCATTACTGTTATTGGGTGATGTATTATTGATAGTCTTTTTTTCGATTTCTTTATGAAAGTATTTATTTCGAAGCATCAAGATGTCACTATATTTGTTAATTATCTCGTCTGGAATAATGAAATTTGTGTAAATAATTGAAACAATGGATTGTACTTTTGGCTCAATCATGAGGATTTACACTACATAATATCTATATAAGTGTGCTACGATACTTATGTGGAGGTTAATTAACTCCTCATTTTTATTTAGAAATGCAGGTTACTTTGTCAAGGGAATATTTTTCCTGTTTATTTGCTAATTTAGAAAGTCCTAGTGCCTTATATCTGTGTAATTCTGGTTGTTTACATTCGTTTGGAATTTGCAATACACTTCCTCCTTAGAAAGTAATGACATCCCACCACCCGTTTCCGATCTACAAAGGAAATCCTTCAAATACTGTCGGAAATCATGGAATAGGTGACACCAGTGGCTCTGGCATTAATCCGTATTTGCCTAACAGTGTCAACCAGTCTAATGGTCCGCCAGGATTTAATGGTCATTCGTTATTCCAACGCCACCATCCGCTGTCTTCTACACAAGCTTCGCCCGGTATGCTTCCTCACCAACTCATGAGTGTTTATCCACCTTATTATTCCTCTAATCGATCTTCAGTTGTCCAAAATGGTGGTCCACTGTCCCAAATGCATAATCTTCACTCGCATCAACAGCATAATCATCATCAATCGGGGTTTAATCCTCCTGGCTCTGTGCATCATCATGATATGATGACTACTTCAATGCACAACCCTTCTGTTGGTTTATCCAACAACGTTGCGCCGGTGATTGGCAACGCACCTGTCGGTTGCTTCTGGCAAAGTGGTGTAGCTAGTGGTGGCGGAACTGTGGGTCGGAGTAGTCTTCAGAGTGCAGTCGGTTCTGGTACTTATAGCAATATGGAAACTAGTTCCACAAGCAATAGTGGTAACAATGCTCCTATACTAAATAGTGGCAACATTGGTGGCTATGATTCGAATGCAACAAAATTGAATGGCGCTGTAATTTTGAACAGTAGTGGTGCCGCAGGTTTAACAGGGCCAGTTCTACCTTTTGGAGCTCTAGGTAACATGCCAGCACCCTATCAAAGCATAAAATCGACTACATCAACAGTTGCATCGACTGCAACATCTAGTCATCCACACCAAATTTCCTCATCTGTTCAGAATGGTGGTATGTCGGTTAAAGATTCAACCAGGTCAGCTAGCCGGCCTTTGTGGAAAGAAATGCCGCATGTCGGAAAGTATAGCCTTATTCGGACTATTGGACGGGGTAACTTTGCTAAAGTTAAGTTAGCACAACACTTAACCACTGGAATGGAGGTAAGCTATGTTGACCTTTCATTTTCATTCACATTGAGTTATAAAGTTTGCAAATTCTTTTGAAACTATTTTCATGTTGCTTGTGTATATGCTTTGTTAGTTTGTGCTAAGCATTTTTCACTTTTGATGCTAAGTTGTTTTACCTTCTATATTATTTGAAATAATATTTTTTAGTTTAGAACGGAATGCCATTCTTATTGTATATGCTTCTTCTTTGTCTTTGATTGTGTGATTGCAAAAAGCTAAAAATATTTCATAATTGACTGCTATTATTATAAAGGAATAATTTAAGATAGGAGTCATTTTAAGTAGCGTGGCTTCGTTGTGTTGCTTTACTAAATGTCCAACCTTGTTAAATAATTTTCTTAAAAAGAGTTTAATAGCACTCCAAAAATGTAAATTTCTCTGTGGTCTAAATCGAATAATCGTTTAACAGAAACAGGGATTAATTTTCTTTTTAGTACAAAATAATTTACACACTATTGGCTGTTTAACATGTAGAATTTGTTTTGTCAATTCGTTATATATATATATATATATATATATATATATATATATGTGTGTGTGTGTGTGTGTGTGTGTGTGAGTGTATTACTTTTTTGGGTTGTTAATTTTGTTTTATTATACCTGATTATTCGTCTCTTAAATTATTGCTTATCTAAAACATCTGATCTGTGATGTGAGTAACGCATGCCGATTCCAGTTGTTTTAAATATTGATTTTTTTGCGTAGTGCTATCCTTCTTGTGGATTTGACCGCATTTTTCTTGTGCGGGACACTTAGGTCGGTAAAATCTTGAATGTTGTACAATTTCAGGTGCTCTGATGATTGGCCTTGATTGATGGGTTCTCACTTGTCCCTTCTTTTTAAGCCTTCCATCAGCTGATTGTCTGAAAATGACGTTGGAACAAGATTTTGCTCTATTCTTTTACCTAATTTTCGAGACCTTATTTTCAGTTTAAAACACAACTTGTGGCAAATGTGGTATCCTCATTCAAGACAGATATATTTATATTTATTTTAATTCCAAAAGTATTTTTTATTGTGTTTTATTCCTGTGCGTATTGTGTCAACCCTGAAGATGAGACTGGAAATAAGGTCTCGAAAATTAGGAAAAAGAATAGAGCAAAATCTTGTTCCAACGTCGTTTCCATTTGTTTTGTTCCTTGCGGATATTCCGGCTGCTATTGTTTGATGAAAATGTGCTATTTTAGTTAAGGTGAAAATGATTTATTGTTTCTTAATTTAGGTTATACATTTTGTAAACTATGTATAATCAGCTTCTAATTAAAGTTAATATTTAATTACGTTTAATAAAAAAAGTTGGTTTGATCATTGAAAAATATTCATAAATAGATTCATTTTCAACCATGTTTTTTCCTGCTATAGTATCATTAATAAGTTCATTTATCATAATCACGGACAGCAGTACTGATGCTTCAGTGTTATATAATCATGAGAAAAATCAAAAAAACGTGATAATAATGACAAAGTAATAAATTAGACAAAATGATATTAAAACGATTTATGAAGGGAAAGTTCTAGTTCAGACGAGTATAAGAAACTAGATAGCAGAATTGGAGCAACCTATACCTTTGCGTAACACCATTGTCGTCAAGTAAGCTTTGGAATTCGGCTACATCAGCTCGCAATTAACTCTGACAAACTAAAACATAAATGAATAATCTACCGCCAGAGAAAACTGCATCCCGAACAAGCTTCTCGGAAAACTTAGGTGTTTTACAATTATAAAATTATAACTAATTTATCGGAATAAACCCTCTAAAAGTCCAAAATATATCACAGTTACGTACAATAAAATATTTCCCATGCATAATGGTTAAATTTTGTTATTTATTTTGTACATATAAAAATATTAGTGAAGTGATGAACAGCCCTATATATCTGAAAGAATTACGTCGCGGATTTTAAATTCACCAAAACTTAACAGTGCTTATTTTTGTGATAGTATATGGCGTGATACAGTCAGCTGTATTGCTGATGTTGCCTTGCCTTAATGCTGACTTGGCCATAATGGTGTTGTGTAGAGGTTTAGTTTGCCTCACTTCTGTGTGTTATCTAGATAAATATACTCATAGTAACTAGGTGCTCTCTCTCATAAATCTCACTAATAATTTGTGTGCATAAATTATTATTTTTGTCGTTATTTATAAAAAATTCTTGTTTTTTTGTTTCTCTTATGGTTATATGGCAGTGAAACATTAGTTACTATTGGCTTTTGTATGGCTGTGCATGATGATGATGATAAGTTTTAGAATAGTGAAGTATTTATTGCTTGAAGTATTACTGTCAAGGTTGATGACGATTATGATAGTATTAACTTTTCGCATTAATTGTAGAAAAGATTAATTTTTTAAATCTGATCTCGACCCAATTTTTATCGCTTGTGCTTCCTAAACATTAATTTTCAATTCAAACTTAGCATATGCTTATCCAGATAGGAGAGAGATTATATTTAAAATATTAGTTCTGATTCTTGAAAACAATTTGAATTGATTCTAAATATTAGTTTTAGATCATCTTCACATTTCCATGCGCGTGTATTATTATCTGAAAAAAAGTACTAGCAACGCCAAGGATGATCTTTGACTAGTGCCATTGTTCATGTTTTTTAGTTTCGTTTAATCATCATACAAAACTTTCATTTCCGTAGATCGAAGTGTTATGCCTGATAATATACAGGTTTACCTTCAGCTTTATAATAAATTTGGCTTCGGTCGATTTCATTGGTATAATTCGGTATAAAAAGTATGTTTGTGATAGTCAGCTGATCACTTGTAAAGTCATTTTAGCTTATGCAATAATTAACTGCCACCACAAACTAAATTTTTAAATAACGCTTTCAGAAAATTTCATTAATTGAGTTATCTCGATTTCAATCTATAACTGCCAGTCGTTTGTGGCCTTGAAATATAATTTGTAAGCAATACGTAATTCTGTCAATTTTAATCACCTAGTTCTATGAAAAAAGTTTCAATAGATTTGCATGTTTTTTGTCTTACCTGATTTTATTTTAAAAATTACCTTCAAATAACCGTAGAAGTCCAAAGAAAACTTCCTGTTATCTACCAACATAACCGATATGTCAAACAAATCTTTGATAGCATTATTATTTTTCTTATACGAGGTCTTGATAAAAGAGATCATCTGATATCAAGTTATCAACTACCTTAGACGCACAGTAGTTTTAGAATTTTAAATCACAATGACAAGTTTCTTTTAAATGATGTTTTACTTTGATTCTCAGTGCTGTCCTTTTCGTTTCGGATTTGACCGCATTTTTTCTTGTGCGGGACAATTGTTAGCACTCATAGGTCGGCAAAATCTTGAACCTTTTGTCTTTTCAGATGATGCTATTTTTGGCTTCAGTTGATGGGTTCTCACTTGTCCCTTCTCCTTTAAGCCTTCAATTAGCTGATTGTCTGAAAGCGCTTTTGGATCAAGATCCGCCATTGATCTTTGACATATATTTCGAGACGTTATTTCCAGTCTCATCTTCAGTGTTGACACAATACGCACAGGAGTAAAACACAACTTGTGGCAAATTTGCCTGCTGAGTATTGCCTAAAAACAACTCGTAGTAAGTCTATCTGCCTCCATCATTGGTGGCTCGTCTTCATAGAAATTTCCGGGATTACTACCTGTGGATTGACTAGCTAATCGGCTCGGCGATGGTAGCATGAGCCTTATCAAATTTGGTAAGACACAGCCACCATTCCATTTCATGTCGAGTCTCACGGTTGGTTTAACTGCGTAATAAATTTGGTAAATGGATAATGGCAGAATGTGAAA
The DNA here is from genome assembly GCA_029291075.1 of Eudiplozoon nipponicum. Lineage (NCBI taxonomy): Eukaryota > Metazoa > Platyhelminthes > Monogenea > Mazocraeidea > Diplozoidae > Eudiplozoon > Eudiplozoon nipponicum. The sequence goes on along the minus strand of JAQBSW010001004.1, from coordinate 143,389 downwards.
AAATTGCCAGAGGCGAAGAGTAAGTTTCAGCTGATGAAGTTAAATTCGGCTGCTGGTTTCTGGGATGTGAGTGATTGTTAGCTTTTTAGACAGAGCGACGTAAATATCTGAATCCAAACCACCCCTGCTAAGTGGATAAGCGAAATCAGTCTACAGCAGACACCTTCATTTTTATTTCTGTCTCTTTTCTATACTTTTTTTACTTTTCATTCTAAAATTATCGCTCCTATGGATGTCATGAATACGGTGGTTGTTGATTAAATCACTGAACCCAATTTCGTATTTTCAAATATCGAAAATAATTGAACAACAAAATGCTCTGAGCTCGTATGTTAGAAAAATTAGAAGTTGATATATGTTGCCCATTATAATTCTAAATGAAGGATCTTCTAACATTATAGAACACCAGCAAAATGCAGTTTCAAATCCAACTTAATATATAAAATGATTGTATACATATTCGTATAAGAGATTGTACAGTACAATTATCCCAAATTCCTTAAACAAATATATAGTGGGTATAGGGTGTAGTACAGGCTTCTGCTACGAAATGAATGTGCACATGAGATTATACCTTTCGTTTATGCTGACTTTGATTTATCCTTCTGGTCCTATTTGAACTAATTTGTAATTAGGTGCGTAACACCTGGTACACATCTGCATATATGTTAGTTCTTCACAACCAACATTATATAAATATGTATATTGTTGGTGTATATGATTCAATTGATAGGAGATTCTGTTCAACAGCCTTATCAATTAAATCTAAATCGGTTAAGATTTTAATTCCATTTATTACCTTCTGCTCAACCTTATTTATTTCATCTTTTTTTGCTATTAAATATATATATTGGAAATAGTTATTTCTTTGAAAATATCAAATTTAGTCTGTGACCTTTAGCGGATTTCAGTCATCATAGTAATAACCGGTGATTTAAACGCCAGACTAAATAAAGACCACGTGAGAAACGAAGTTGATGAAAGATGGACGGTAGCTTAAATTAACTATGAAAAGAGCAACAGTGGAAATGGTCCTTGTGTGTCTGTAGAATCTATGAAGGTTTTCGGAACTTGGCGCCAAATTCAAACTAGCTCGGCTGCTAATAGTATTTGTAGAGTTTTATGACGCTTACTTAAGCACAGTCTAAAAGTCGATCTTGAATCCTTTTGGATCAAAATGACATGTCCGAGAAAATTAAAAGTTTGAGAAACTTTAAATTATAATACCAATCATCTGGTAACAGACAAAATATTTCGTCTTGATATGTGAGCTGAAACCTTAAAAAACAATTTCCTTTGGTACCTGCGTCGATCCCACTCTCCGGGGTATCTCTGTGTCAACAGTGTGAAACATTAATCTCGAACCATCTTAAGAGTTAAAAATACGGAACGTAATCCTATCCATTAAACATCGCGAAGCTGCTGGACCCAATGATTTGCTTACGAACTTATTTAAGAAGGCGGAGACAATTTCCTTGGCGTTGACTAACCTATTCGTATTATATAGAATGAGAAAATCGCATCGCTAGTTGGAGTGAGTCGACCATTATTCCTTTTTTCGTAAAAGAATCTTAATTCGTTTAATATCAATCGTGGTATAAACTTGACTCAAGTCATATCTCGGTTATTTGCTTCGATTATTTTACGTCGTCTTATAACTTCGTGTGAATCAAATACGAGAAAAGAATTAGCCGGATTCCGGTCAGGACGAGGCTGTTGAGATAAGTTATTGAACAACAACACATATACCGGTGTCCACCAATAACTGTGTTTTTTTAAAATTTGAGAGTGCATTTGAATCAATTAATCTCAATGTTGTACTCAATATTCTGTCAACTAGTGGTATGTCCACTTAATTTGTAAAGATTATACGCATTTTCTACACAAACACTTCCGGTCGCGTGCAAGTCTACAACGATTTAGCACAACTTTACTATCAGCAGTGATGCTCGCTAAGAATGTTCAAATTTACAATTTCTGTTCGATTTTTTAATAGATACTATTATAAACAACACTTTCATACGTTCATGATGCAGGTGGCAAAGTTCTCTGTTTTAGATTAGTCACACTTGACCAAGCAAATGATATAGTATTATTATTCAATAAATAGATATTTTCTTCGGGTCACCTTGAATAGATTTACTCTTGTTGTTATTTCTTTTGATATGAAATTCGCACCAGCTCTGCGGCTTTAGTGTTAGGATCTGGACGTAGTTACAGGATCATATATCTTGTCAGTTCTATCAATAACTTAGGCAATGTCTGACGAGATAAGTAAGAGAATCGCGAAAGCTCGTGTAACTTTCTCCAACCTTCGTTATTTATTGAGAAACGTGAATATTTTCTATTTCAAAGGTCGTGTTTACAATGCATATGTACGCGCAGTTTTATTATTTGCTTGTGAGACTGGGCCACTTGTAGTTAATGATCTTAGACGCTTACAGGCGTTTGACCACCGTTGTTTAAGAAGCCAAACACATGTATGTTGCCAACAATGAATAGCTAACGCTTACATCCGTACACTTATTTGTGGATCGGGCAACAAATTATCCTCGTTAAAAAATAATCAAGACGCCATCAACTGCGTTGGCTCGGTCACGTTTTGCGTATGATTTCATTTCGATTTCCCAAAAGATAATTATTTAATCACCGAGCCCTAGTACGTCGTAAGAAACAAGGTTGGCAGATTTTGACATGGTAGAAACAGCTAAAGTCAACTACATTCAAATCGAGTAGTATTGGACCCGCACTTCCACTAGGATGTGGTCCACATGCGCATCATATTTCTTGGTTTGAAACCCTGCGTGATATTTTAGAGTAAAATAGAGTGATTTTCTAAGTTTTTTATTGTGAAATTTGTATCTACGACTAAATTAAGTACTTTTAGAATTTTAAATTAACTTACATGTTATCCATCGAAGGTTTTCCTTATCTGGTCTGTGGTTCACACTAGAAATTGGTCTTTATTTTTGTATGTAAGCATGATTCCACACAACGTTAATTTTAATTTCGAGTAATAAACTTTTCTTTTTGTTACTTTCTTGGTCCAAAAGTGCTTTATGCCTTCTTTCACTTTTTATATTTGGTATATCTTTATAGGCTAGTTTTTTTAATTTAATTCGCTCAAAGTTACCGAATTTTTTTTACGTATTTACAATAAGCTGGCCAGTCGTGATTTGATTGAGCATTTGAACTTTAAATTTCTCAATGTATATACAATAGGAATTTTGCTCATTTTAAAATGTATACGGATAATATAACATAATGTTCAAATTGTGTGCATGATCGTTGATATATTACATTAGATAAAATTAACTATATTTCGTTGAATATAGTACATTGAATAATGATTTAATATAAGATAACACTCGGTTAACCATGTGACCTTTATTTAAATCAAGTTTGCGAGCTTGAAGTAAACACCAATCCCATTGTTTTTAACCAGTCGTCGAACAACATAACAAAACTATGTTGTTCGACGACTGGTTAAAAACAATGGGATTGGTGTTTACTTCAAGCTCGCAAACTTGATTTAAATAATGGTTACCACCACCCGCGCAATCAATTATTGTTTTATTGTATAACCATGTGACCTTATTTATTTCTGTGTAGTAACGATAACATTATATTAAAATTCGAACTATTGTGTTGGATATTAGTTTTTGAGATATCGTCATGGAAAAATGATTTTTTTATTGCTTTGAAAATCATACTTGAGTAGTTTTGAAAGATGCAATGACGCACAAAATACCGAATGTCAAATTATACTTAAAAATTACATCATTTTTACTCACGTGAATCTAGTTTATCCCTGAGCGATAGTCAGCTGCTGTAAAGTATGAAAAAGTGAAATAATGCAAACATACATTAGCATGTATATAGACATTTCATCAGACCCCGCATGGTATATATCATACTGGTAATATTTAATGAATGCTAATGTATTTAGCTGTATATCTTGATCAATATTGTATACTCAAATGATCACACTTTGGGCTTGCCATTATGTGCAGTAATGTAAATATTTACAAACATTAATTTTGCACTATGGAATTGTTTGAAAAGTAGCTTCCGAAGCCAAAGAACGGATTTAAACTACAATTCCTTGTTTTTTAAGCTACAGCGGCGTATTCCTTGTCGTATATTTATTGAATTGACAGATCTATGTGAATGACCGTAATGTCGTAGTCAGTGATATCAATAGCTTTATCGTGACCCGTCCGTGTACGGAGAGGACTTTATTATCTATGTCGAAAACCATTTCTGTTGCTTCTTTCGATTTTTCTTATGGTTGTCATTCTGTTTTTATAACGCAAAATAACTCGAGGGGAAGTAAGAAGGACAGTGGCTTACACCACTAATTAGTGTTGGAGCATAATTCTCGTCATCCGTCACTCAGTTTCGTTTATTGGTCTTCTGATGGTCCAGTCGTGCGTTTTTATCAGTTGCAGTATTAGTCAGTCACACAAATGAAGAGGTATGTAGCTGACTCCAGTAGGGTGAAATGACGGCTTCATGAACGTAACGACTTCTTTCGACTTATGCGAGAAGTATCAATGTGAAAATCGATGGCTCCATTAGAGCCTCAAATTATACAACCTTGCAGAGCGGATCTCCATATAGACTTATAAAATCAACCAACGCAACTGGGAATCTGCGGTTTGTATAATATCGATAATTATAACATAGAGAAAATCGTTTTTCTTGTCGCTTTCATTATAGATTTCTATGAAGCTCATATATGCTATCTCAATTCATGATGGTAGTTATTGATAAAACCAGTTGTACCATTATAGACTTTACTTTATGGTAGAGATAGCCATATCACTTTTTTGTCGGCACGTTTCTGTATAAAGTTATTAGTGCGACAAGTTTATATTTCTCGCCGATCAGACCGTTCAAATATAAAAAGATCTAGATATTTCGAATCGTGGATTTCAGAGGAGATTATTCTGATAGGGATCTCAACATAACGTATATATAAATGGATATTTATATATAAAATGTGGGTATGAATATATATATATAAATCAGTAAATAATGAAATTTAAATTAAAAATAATAAAAATACTGCTAATATCTGAGACACCAAAAGTTATTCATGGGAACCCATCTTGTTGCTTACAAGTAATTTTTTATATACATAGATATTTATATGGTTTGGACGCATATATATAAATGAAAAAAAATATACAGGTTATGAGTATAAATGTGTATTTGGTTGAGATATGATTCGTTAGTGTAGGCCCAGTATTTGGTCTTTTCCAAACTATAATAATACTATATTATTTCAGCAGTTTTACTAATATCTCTCTCTCTTTACTCTATTGGGAATTTGAGGATTACCGAAATATGGTTGAAATAAAAATTTCGTTGATCCTCCTACGCTTCCGGAATAGCAAATTCAAAAATTGAGACATCATGGATAGACGAGTATGTCAATCCATAGGGAGTGAATATAGTTATTCTATAATTTTCATTTTAGTAGAATATACTTATGTGTATATAGATTGTGTGTGTGTGTGGGGGGGTGACGTGGATAAGTTTTTGTATACATTTGAGAATAGGTATGAAGACCGGATACTAGGTCAGAAAATAAAAACTACGTTATGAAATAAGATAAATATAAATAGATCTTTCTTGATTGAGGATACCACATTTGACAAAAGTTGTTTTTTTCCTGTGCGTATGGAGTTAACTTTGGAAATGAAATCCCGAAAATTCGGAGACAGTTTCGAAGATCTTGTTCCAACGTCATTTTCAGACAAACAGCTTATGGAGGGCTTCAAAAATGGAACAACTGAGAACCCATCAATCAAGGCCAAAAACCGTTGAACCTGGAAATGTAAAGGATTCAAGATTTTACCGACATACTAGTCACCTCAACAATTACCGCACCGAAATTTCTATCAATTTGAGTGGTAGTAATTAAAATTCTTGTCGAACGCCGGAGTTAATCTAAAAATATTTTAATAAAACGATTTCTGGTGCGAATGTAGACCGACAAGCCCTTATACCAGGTATTGAGCAATACAATTTTTTTGGTCTGTACGCAACCAATAGGCATTACTCTTAACATTATCTTACGCGACACGGAATAAAAAACGGCGGAGTTGACTGGAATAGCAATGTTAACGGGCTGTTAATACTGAAAATGCAATGCGAAAATGCGGTCGGTATAAATATATGGTCCATCCAATGCATTCTCGAGCGAAACCCTGACTATGCTCACTTAATTTGCTGCTCTCACTATTTTTGAATCCTTCTAGGATGAATAGCAGGGACTACATTTGATGCAGAACCGAACAAACCGCTACCAAAGTAAGAATCAAGAGTGTTAATGTCACCTGCTGTGTAGGTGGGGTACTCATTCTGAGCGGATATCTCTTTCCAGATAGGCCAAACCGACAATTGATATCTTTAAGACAATTTGTGAAATAACGCTTTCATACAAACTGTTGTGTAATTCTTAATGCAACAGGGAACTTCTGCAAACTGAACTTAACCTAAGAAGTTACTAAATGTGGCATGAAACTGCGAAGGCGTTACAATTTCTAATATGATGAATATTAGCACCTAGGCAGTCGTAGACGACAAGTTTGCTTTTCGTGTCCGTGTTTCCGAAATCTTTTTATATTCCATACAAAAATTAATGAAAGAGGTGTCTCATTTTGCTTCACATGCGTATGCCATCATTTCGATTACCCAGTAGAGCATCGAATCGAGCACAGTGGCGATCTTGTTGCAGATGCCTAGTAGAATCATCTTCCTAACTTAATTGGACAAAGTAAGCTGCGAGGTTTGGTTTGTTTATGACGTGATAAAGTGAAATCCGCAAGGAAGCTGTCTTGCTGATGACGCCTTACCCGAATGCTAACTTGGCCATAATGGTGTTGTGGAGAGGTTTAGTTTGCCTCATTTCTGTGAGTTATCCTGACAAATTTACTCATAGTAGCAAGGTTTTCCTTCTCTCTCTACCCCTCTCCCTCTCTCATAAATCTCAATAATAATTTATCTAAATTCACTTATATACTTTTTTTCACTCCTTATGGTTATATGACAGTGAAACATTAGTCACTTGACTTTTGTATAGCTGGACATGATGATGGTGATGATGATAATCATAATTAGTACAAAAAAACATAATCGCCAATAGACTCAGTGTTCTCAGTCGATCTCTGCTCGTCTTCGAAAGGTCATTTAAAAGGAAAATGTTCGATCTAGTACCCTTTGGTTGTTTTGGAAATTGCTATGCGGGAAACTCGTCTATGTTCATTAAGGTAAGGAAAAAATACAAATTTTTCTATTTAGTAACTATAATAACCAGCTCAATTGAATAGAGGACAGTTATCATCATCACAGACATCAACATAAAAGTCGTTAATAACTAATGCTTCGCTATCATAACCATGATACGATTATAATGAAATAATAAAAAAGTTATAATAATGACAATTAATAATTTATACTAAAAAGTTATTACAAGAGATTGCATTATAATGAGGAGGATCTATTTAACACGAGTATATTTACCTAGATAACTGAAATGTGGCAAACCGCACCTCTACACTACACCAGTATAGTAAGGTATGCTTTAAGGCAAGGAAACCTCAGCAATACAGCTTTCTTGCGGTTTTCACAATATCGCGTCTTGAACATAGCTAACCCTCTCAGTTAATTAATAAAAGGAAGTTATGAATATAGTTCTAATACAAATCTGCAGCAATATCCCCACTAAACTCGACTCGATGTCATATCGCAGAGGACATCCAACCAAGAAGCCCAATACGTACATGGGCTCCATCCTGAAAGATCAGGGGGTCCTATGCTACGATATTTTAGTGTGGTTAACTTTATCTGTTTCTTCCGTGTAAAAATCTCCGCCTGGTTTCTTACGCCATTGTGGGCAGTGCATCATGAGCTCTCGATAAGAAAGAAACTGACCTACTGAATGAATTGCCTTTTCTACATTATATAATACTAAGTTTATACTGGCAAATGTATATAATGTAACTGATGTTTAAATCAAGATCACAACCTTGAATTAGATAATTGTTAACACCGCCCTAAAGTTGTAACTAACCATCCTCAATCTGTCATTATGGAACAGATATGTGTTTAATGGAACTGGTGTTGACATCAAGATCACAACTTTAATTTAAATAATTATGAAGTGGTTGTTGTTTTGTGTATTAATTTGTTTTTGGCAAAATGTACTCACATTGTATCTAATGTTTATTTGTAAAATGTTTCTTAAATTTTGTAGGTTGCTGTCAAAGTGATAGACAAAACATTGTTGAACCAGAGTAGTATGCAGAAGGTAAGTACATTATCCCTCACTTCGTGAATATGATTATCTGCTGTTCGTTTGTTTTCTTTAAATTTTTACTAACATGGCTTTTTAACTATTAAGATATGCACTTTAAATTATATGCTGCTTCCTGAATAGTGTTTATTTTTATAGACGATCAATTTGATATAAATTTTACTCAATATTGGTTATTCATTTATGGTATTTATTGCTACCTATTACATTATGATATGCCCGGCTGACATTTATTTATGTTTAATCGGTCATACCAATAAAGTGTTCTCATTTCATTTCTCAATTGTTTTTAAATGACTGCTCTGTTCATGTGTCGAAATCTCCTCATCGAATTTATTAGAGAAGGTACTTCTGGCTAAATGACTTTTTCATTTCCTAAGGTAAAATATAAATGCATTTGTAACTTTTTGTTGCGCTACACCGCTTTTCTTTGTGAAGTTGAGAAAGCTAACCTCCAGGGGAAAGTTTATTTTACTTGTGTCAAGTTCTTGATTCATGTTATTAAGTATCTGCACACAATTGTGCATTTACTGATGTAATATTCTCAATGTTAATTGATGCTATATTTTTTTTTGCATGAGTATGTGTATAGTTTCATTACGTTTTGCAAAAAGGAACGGTTAAATCTAATTTAAATGGTCCACCTCTGGTTTCATATTTATTTTTAGAATATTGGAAATGTTGATAAATTATGCACGTTAATCCTGATTTCTGCATTGTAAGCTAGATATGCTGTTATTGTGTTTTGTATAGGCTAGCTGAAAATGCTAGTGAGAGTGGTTTGCGAACGCCGGGTTCGTGTACAACAATTGGAAACACGCCAGCAGTCCTTTTTATTTTTGCCTATATGACAATTATTTGTGAAAGAGTAGTGATATATTTAATCGTTAAACACACGACATTCATTAGCCGCTATGAATTTTAAAAAATATATAAAATTGCAGCAGCGCTACCGCTCTTTCCTATCGACTGATTTACTGGAGGCACACATTTTAAAAGATAATTTTGATTGATTGGAAAACCAGTCCATAATATTCAAAAAAGAAATGACATAAAAAAGCACAATTTTGCATGGGGCTTTGATAGCTCCATATTTCCATTGCACAAGCAAACTATTTTGCCTGCCCACCTCTGGGCAGCGTCGATTTATAACAATTGCCTGCAATGATGTAAACAAACTAACAGGCCTTAATTAAAATTGAAGCACTTTATTTCACAAAGGAAATGGAATCTGGGTGTTTTTACAGACAATGTTGCGAAACTCCACAATTCTCACGGTCAATTTTGTAAGCAAACTAACAAACCTTAATCAAAATTGACAGCGCTTTCTTGTCAAGTCGCCATTCTTACGGGGAAACTTAACAAAGGAATTGGATTCTGGGTGTTTTTTTACAGTCAATGTTGCGTAACTCGACAATTCTCGTTCGTTTACGAAGAAACAGAAAAATTTAGGTTTACATTATAACAATGAAAACCTTTGTTTGAGACATTCCTGTGTAAAAAATGCTGACGCGAAAATGATTCACTTCCGAGCAATATTCATGTTTTCAAACTAATTTTCATATTTTGGTTTTTAAAATCAGACAAGCAACGATTTATCGACTGAATAATCCAATTCGTAGCAAACTGCTCGGTCCGAACGAGTTTGTTGTGATTTATCAACGATGCAACTGACTTCGTTACAAAGATATAATTTCGCTTGCGGAAGAAAGTTTTGTATTTATGGAAAAGGTCATATGAAGCAGATTGAATTATTATTCAATCAGCAGTCTGGTTTAAAAGCAAATAATAATTACAGTCAACGATGGCCTAAAGTAAAGCTTGTTGACATTTGCCACCAATATCAAAATTGGTCACAGTAAACGTAATCGTCGTCGATTAAAGCAAACGTATCTTCATTGCGAAAAGTTGCTAAAGACGGCGATTGTTCTATTCCTTCACCAACCAAATGATAGGATTTGGTAGTTACGGATCGCGGTGATTACGTTTCTAAAATCGATTCTTTAATTTCTGGTCCACAATTTTAATTAGCGATGCACTGGAAAAAACTGATGTCATTTTGACAGAGTTATCCAACATGCTACAAGGTGAATGGATCTCACATGCCGAACAAAAAACGTATGCCATTTGGAACACAATTACCATGATCTTATGCGTTACAGAAGACGCATCAACACAGGTTTATGGACATGTACGCGAACGCATGAATTGGTCAAATGCTTTTATATGGTGAAACATCACTTCACTTTGTATAATTTGAAAGTTACTTTCGAATTTGTTGAATTATTGGACAGTTTGAACGTTATGAATTATGGAATGTGTTACGTTAATATTGGATTGTTATTTACTATTGTCCATTTAAACGAAACTATTGAGTTTGTATGTCGTTATCTCCCGGATAATTTACAAAATTGGGAAGATTCTGGTACTCATATTGTTCAGATTTTCAATTAATTTTCAATGGTCATCTTTACAGAAAAAAATAATATAGTTATGGGTTCAGCTATAGTCCTAAACATGGCCGATATATTTGTGTGCATATTGAAAAGAATAGACTGCTTTATTGCGTAAATTGAAGCTATATAGCTGTTATGTTGATGATATATGTTTGTTTTATGATAGCCATGCGTATGTTAAAGAACTGCGTAATAAATTCAATGAATAACATCCGGTTTACAATTGAAAACGAGAAGGATGACACTAGCTTTCCTTAATATTTTGGTCTAATGTAGATCTAATGGTACATTGCGAGGTTTATTTCTCCATAGAAGAACACGGATAGCGCAATATTTACTTTTCAAAAGCTGTTGCTCATTGAAATGAAAAGGTTTAGTTAAGCCATTGTGTAGCAGGGCAGTACGCATTTGTTCGCTTGACTTCAGGCAGATTGATTTGGATTGTGTGCATGTCTTATCATTATCGGTTACCCAATATATATTTTATAGATAGGTGTTAACTTAATTATATAAATAAAACCTGTTGTGAGTGTTTATACTGTTAATAAGAAACCGGTTTATATTCGCTTATTATACATAAGTGTAGTAGCAACGAAGCACACAAGAGATAGATTGCGTTGCGCTTGGGCATTTACACATTTTGTATCTGACATAGTTTTGAAAACATTCACCATCAAAATTCCTCTACCTAGTGGAAAAAAACATTCCACTGAAATGTGCATCTAACATTATCTATAATTGGTATAGTTCCCATGGTCGATCATTTGTAGGTAGATGCACTAGAAGATTGATTTAACGCTTGGCGGAGCACATACCAACCTGGTTGCTTCAATGTAAGATTGGTGTTGAAAGTTCGTCTGTAACTTAACATGTTCTGTCCTTTCAAAATTGTGACATGCCAACAGAGCGCTTTTCAATTTTAATTAAGGATAGGTGTGGTAGAGTGCTTCTCTATTTGGAAGCGATTTCAATCGATCGACATTGTTCACAACTGTACAAACTAAAACATGTTCCTGCAGTGACATTAATATGGGACTTTCAAAGCCCCATGCTAATTATTCTTGGTTATATTTTATACTTTTTTGAAGATTTTGTTTTTCTTTGTGTAGACAGTTTCCTACATAAACGACATTACTTTTTTATTTATTCCTCTTGTAAATCAGTTGATAAAATGGAGCGAAATCGCTACTATGTCAGTTTTATTTTATATAGGATAATACGTGTTTTGTGTATTTGATGGACAACTATTATACATTTATTGTCGCTGAATGTGATAAAATACTATATTTCACTTGATTCTCGATGAAAGAATTTTTTCATATAAGTTCGTTCAGTTTCGTGTTTTAGTTTGATGAAAATTACATTGACCCATTCCTTTGTGTTATTCATTTTAAAGGGTTGTTTGACTGGTGAATGCAATGTCCCTCTAGGATGCCTATTGACACATTAAATGAATCTCACCGTCTAAATTTTGCACAAGTTTAGACTGTGTATAACAAATACGGGTGCGTATCATGGCATTACATTCTACACTTTAATGCTAAATTTACGAAGCTGTGGTTTTTAGTTGTCCTTGCTTTCACTTGAGGTCAGGGTGTTCATGCCAAGTTGTTTGGCAAATGCTTCCAAGACTATTTGAAATGGTAAACGCTGACGATACAGCGGAGCATTCTCTTTGCTGAAATTTTTCAGTACATTATTTGTTCACATATATTATTCATTCATGTGGCCTTTCTGTAGCAATATTAGTTGTCTGTAGTGAGATAAACAAAGTAGATGCATTTGCATTTCTTACTCTGTCTGGACAATTTAGTAGATAAAACTTTCGCCAATTTTAAAAATAGAAATAGCTAATCTGCCTTGGGCGCCCCTTAACATTGATCTGGTTTGAATAAATTATTTTCCAACATCAGTGGCGCATCATGTCTCACGGCATATGCAATGAACCGTGCGGATGCGGCAGCATCCTGGCAATATTCTCAGTTCTTGAGCACCCCGTCAAGTTGCTAATGATTGTCCAATGCAATGCTCGTGGGTGTCTACAACGAGTGCAACGCGGATTCGAATATCTCGTTTAAATTCTGTTTTAAGCGTCGGCTTTCGTTAAAAAACAACATTGTACTATGCAAGTATGTATTAAGTATTGCGAATCTAGTAATAAATTAGTTCAGTTGTGACCAGAAGGATAAACCAAAGGCAGCATGAACGGAAAGTATAATCTCATGCACATTCGTTTCGTGCTTACTGCCGACTCATCAGTAGGAACCGGTATTACGCCCTTTAACCACTATAAATTTGGGTAAGGAATGTGGGATATTAGGACCGTAAAATCTTCTAGTATAAATTTGGGTGAGGAATGTGAGATAATAGGATGGTACAGTTTCCTAACTATAAATTTGGGTGAGGAATGTGGGATAATAATATCCCACTTTCCTCACCAAAATATATAGTGGTCAAATGGCGTAATACCGGCTCCTACTGATGAGTCGCCAGTAAGCATGAAACGAATGTACATGAGATTATACTTTCCTTTCATGCTGTCTTTGGTTTATCCTTCTTGTTACAACTGAACTAATTTGTTACTAGGTTCGCAACGTCTAATACATACTTGCATATATATTAGTTCTTCGCAACAAACAGTATTTAAAATTGTACTGTACAGAATAAATAAAACTGACAAGATTTCAGTTGTCGTACCTGTTGAGACCGTTTGATTACAGCTAATTGTGATGGCCGATGCAGTATGGATTCATTTTAGTTCGTATGGTTCATGGTTATGTATGACCTGTAAGAGGACGCAAGGTCGCCCATTACTAGTTAGGATGGTGTGTTTCTTTCTCTTAAATAGTTTTTCAACCAGGACTGACGAACACTATCTGCCCATAATAAGGTGTGACTTGCCCCTCCCGATTTGATTTCATTCCCTCATTAGCCATTTGATCCAAAATTATATTGCTTGTTTAAACTGGACCCGGTAACGGTATGTTGGCTGTGTCCTATTAGATCCGGCAAGGTGTATTCTACAATTCTACGATTGACTAGCGTGTGTCCGCCGGTCGTCGGGTTGCCAATTCGTTGTTTTGTTGGTTTCCGTCCAGATTTTCTTTCTCTTAAATTGTTTACCAACCATGTCTGACAAGCAATATCTGCACAGATGCTGATGGGCCAGGGTTCCAGATGCAGCTATAACTTTCCCTTCGCGATTTAATTCCATTCCCTTACTAGCCATTTCACGCTAGATTTCATTGTGTAGTTAATCTGGACCCGATGTCTTACTTGAAACTGGATGATGGCTGTTTCCTATTAGACCCGGCAATGTTCATGCTACCACTCCCGGCTGACTAGCTTTTGCCCGCCGGTCGCCAGGTCGTCCGTTCTTATTTAGAATGTTTCGTGTCCAGTGTATTCTTCTCTTAAATGGTTTATCAGCCAAGACTAACGAGCAATATTTGCCCAGGTTTCTAGAAGCATTACATTCCCTCTCTAGCCATTTAACCATTAATTTTATTGTGTAGTTAAACTGGACCCGAGTTTTCACATGAAACGGGATTATGGATGCATCCTATTATTTCCGTAAAGGTTCATGCTAAAATTCAGGACTGACTAGCTTTTGCCGGCCGGTCGTCATGTCGCCCATTCCTAGTTAGAATAGTTCGGTTCCAGAGTTTCCTTCTCTTAAACTGTTTACCGACCAAGATTGAAGAGCGCGATCTGAAACCTTATGATGGTGGCTGTTTCCTACTTGACTCAGCAAGCTTCATGCTACCATTCCCGGCTGATTAGCTTTTACCTGCCGGTCGCCAGGTCGTCCGTTATTATTTAGAATGTTAATTGGCTGAAACCGGTACAATATAACTTATCTGAATATGACTTGAATGATACTTTTTAATTTGTTAAAAAGGTAGAAAAATTGCAAGTTACAAATATTTATACGAGTTTGCTTGATGTTGTGTCTTTATTTTATAATGTCCCTTTATGGGAAACTATTAAATTTGTGTGACAATATTTCCGTGAATCTCACAAGTTTTAAACGAAATGAAGTAATGTTGTAAAGATTACTTTAATTGTTTTTTATTTGTTCAGTTCATTATCATTAGTCATAGTTAAGGCCAGAGTGTATGGATTTGCTCGATTAATAGATATTCAGAACTAGTTTTAATTCTCAATTTTGGTGCATTCCAGCATAACTCGAAATCCATTGTATTGGTACCATGTACCAATACGGCAACCATAGTGGTTGTATCAAATACTGTCACAACATGGATGGTGTTGGTACCCTTTGCAGGCTCGTTATGTATATTATGGTGATTTGGCTTTGAAGTCGCGTTGGCGAAGACATGAATTTAGCTTCAATAATGCAGGTTAACACCTTCGCTTAGGACATTGTACCACATTCCTCACCAAAATATATAGTGGGTATAGGGCGTAATAACGGTACCTACAGATGAGTCATTAGTAAGCACGAAACGGATATGCAAATAAGATTATGTTTTTTTCATGCTGATTTTGGTTTATCCTTCTGGTCACATTTTAACTAATTCATACGCAACATCTTGTCTATAATTCGACCACGTTGCTAAATAAGCATAGCCCATATAGGTTAACGAATAATTCGAAGTAAAGCTAACACCCGTAGACGTTTTTTATTGACTAATGTTTTCTCCTTGTTGGAAAAACAAAATATACACCGTCAACAGCGCTGGCTCGGTTGCAATTTCCTATACTTTGAGCTCAATTGCCAAGTAGATAATTATTCTCTCAGCTAGCGCAAGTTTGGCGCAATTAAGCAGGTCGTCAGACTTTGACATGGGAAAAACAACCAGTCAGTAACATTTTAAATGAAGCATTTGGTTGCGCAGTGCTGTCCTTCTTTTTGTAGATTTGACCGCATTTTTCTTGTGCGGGACAATTGGTAGCACTCATAGGTCGGTAAAATCTTGAACTTTTTCCGTCTTCAGATGATGTAATTTTTGGCCTCAGTTGATGGGTTCTCACTTGTCCCTTCTTCTTTAAGCCTTCAATTAGCTGATTGTCTGAAAATGACGTTGGAACAAGATTTTCCATGGAAAATCCCAAATATATAGTGCTTATAGGGCGTAATACTGGCTCCTACTGATGAGTCGCCAGTAAGCACGAAACGAATTTGCATGAGATTATACTTTCCATTCATGCTGCGTTTGGTTTATCCTTCTGGTCATAACTGAACTAATTTTTTACTAGGTTCGCAAAACCTAATACATACTTGCATATATATTAGCTCTTTGCAACAAACAGTATTTAACTGTAATATATTGAATTGAATGATGTCATGCTTACCGCCAAATGTGATAACTGATATCGATGAAGGCCAGAGTGTATGGTTTAACTGGAGTAACAGGTGTTCGCAAATTGTTGTATTTAATCTCAGTTATCGTATATAGTCCATGCAAAATCAAGCTACGTGCTTTATAATTTATTTCGATTTTTAATAATCAATTGAAATAAAAAATTTTTGCTTTTAGCTTTTTCGCGAGGTCCGTGTTATGAAGATGCTCGATCATCCTAATATAGGTAAGCCCATTTATTTTTGTTTTATGACCAACACTTTCTACACCTTATATTGGATGTAGGTTACTTTAGCAGTTACAATTTTTGCTAGTCGGTTTTAGCAGTAATATGCATTAATCTATGTGAAAATAAAAAAAAACTGTAGTGTTTAAACCTTTATTACTTAATAGACGTTATTCCTAGTAGCATCTACTACTAATTAAAATCTAGCTTGTTGATTGTTTCTATAGCAATGCCTGCGGTAAAGGTAAAGAGAAAATTAGCCGGTTGCATTCACTTGACTGGCGATACTTACACGTATCCGTGCTATTTTTCATTACAAAAACTGAGGATGAGTCATGTATTTTATTTTAAATTTTCCCGCACTCACTCGAAGTGTTTGATATTTAACAATTTATTTTTTATGCGATAGTATTTTTAAAATTCAACTCAGCTTTACTTTGATAATTCAAACTAGAATCTATCTTTCAACTGCAATAGTATCATTTTATTTTTCTTCTATATTTGCTTTACTAGTATAGATTGTGCGTTGTAGTTGATTGCAAATGTCTGATTATTGTGTAAGAGCTTTAGTCTTTTGATCAATTTCTACGGTTTACACTTGTTTCATCTTGCAGGCCATTCTCTGTTTTGTTTTATGAATTCTTGAATGTTACCATTTTGTAGCCCTTCCGACGGGAGTTAACCGCTAATTTATGCGAAATTGGCGCAGTTAAACTTGCATTTGACTTTAGTTTACTTATTAAACACATTGGTGAATAAGAGACATATAGGCCCCGTGAACTGTGCTGACAATCTGATATTTTAAATTCTGATACGGAATTGGCTGCGGATAAATTAAAATAGTAATCGCGGATGAAAAATGGAAAAAGGAAGAGATTCTAATTTAATGATAATGTAATATTACTACTAACAACTAAACTAAAATTATTTAAATTATGATTGCGATATTGATGTAATCACAAAGCCATTGTATACACAATTTTTTGTCAGGATACGCTAAGCATTGTATGACTTAGGAAAGGCAATTCCTACAGTAGACTGGTTCCGTCCTCATTGAGAACTATTTATGAACTGTCCACAATTGGAGCACTACCTGCTACAAATTCTGGACAATGCGTGATTAGTTCCCAATAAGGAAGATATCTGTCGACGGCTTGGAATGCCTTCTCTACATTCTACAATGCTTAGTTTATACTGACAAATGTATGTATGTAAAGGGAGATGTGTTTATATAAAGATCGCACACTTGATTTAATTTATTGTTATCACCGCCTGCGCAACCAATGTTCATTTAAATATATAATTGTTCAGTTCAAAACCACGTCCCTTGATACCGAGGTTTCTGTTCTATAATAACGGATTTAAGGTGCTTTGTTGGAACTTTAGATTTAAAGAGATGTCATATAGGCTAAATCTTGAGTAAATACTAACCAAGAACCATTGACATATAACTGAAAATTGTGTGTAATATGCGACAAGGTGACTCAGTGGTTAGATCAACAGATATCGAAGCAGGTGTTCCCAGGTTCCAGACTTGTCCGCGGCAAGCCTGGGACTGTATACTAAGAGTTCCCAATATGGACGAAACCGGTTTATTGGATGAAATACCTTTTCGTCATTGCATAGTTACTTTTACTTTACTGCGGCTGACTCCTTTTGGAGGATAAGCCGGCTCCAGTGACATTTCATGGAGTTTCTTGGGAATTTGGTACAAGTGGTGTCCCCTCACCACTCGGCTTTTTGATCGAGGACGCACATCCAAGCGCAGTCTGCAAGGCAGCAGTAAGTTGCATGGTTGCCGGTGGCTGTTGAGAGCTCATTCGCCATTCGGAAGTACGGGGTACTGACCAGGAGTCCATGTAATCCAGTGGCTGTTGAACCCTTTTGTGGCGGGGAACACACGCCGAGTCATGGTGCCGTCGTCGGGCTCACGTGGTATTTTATAGGAGATCCGATTGCCGGTCGGAAATCCACCACGCCCTGGTGACACCACCGCCATAGCCCTGTTAGCCCATGTACGATCGGCCATCGAAACATGGTTGACACCGTCGTACCACGTTGAGGAGGGGATTGCATAGTTGGTACTAATATATCTATGTATAATGTACTCGTTAATTTTATGAAGCTCGCAATCTTGATTTGAATAATTGTTATCACTGGCCGCGCGAGCAATGGTTGATTACTTAAGCGAAACTAATAATTTACGTTTTACAGGCGCTAGCAATATTCAAAGAATATATTCAAATTCCATTAAGGATATAACCAATGACTTTAATCGCAAAGTTGTTTGAGACTATGTGGATGTTTGCTTAAACTCTTAGCTAAAATCATTTTGATGTCTAGACGCAAGCACGCTCACAAAAGATGCATTTATATTGAAAAAACTCAGAATCATTGGATTTTAGCTCTCACACACTCGGTAATGCTGGTTAATAACAAACTAAACATATTCTGATAATTTTTGTATGCAAAATTAAAATTTTTTAAATTGGCATTACTTAAAAATCTTTGTCAGTTTTATTGTAATCATCTTTAATGTTTTTCCTCATAGCACGAGGTAGAGGGTTTGCCAATCCAATCTAGCTTTGCTGTGTACAATGAAGCTTTTATTCGTGAAACTTACGAAACATTAATTATGCATTTTTTAAATCTCTGTTAGTCAGTTTGCTCTCGTGCTCTGATAAGGATCTTGGAAGGTTGGTTACGGTTAGTACATTTAACTGGTGTTAGTTTTGCTGGTCTATGCGAATTTTTGAAAAAAATGAACGTGTTTGTTTCCAGTCCATAAAATTGATTTATAAAATTGTATACATACAAGCTTACGTCTGGCTTATTTTTTGTATTGAATTTTAAAACATGGATTAAGAATTCACCCATTAATATCGGTATTTTTGTACGATATATTTGTTATCGTAAAATAGTAGAAATACATTGTCAAGGTACTGGATATTTTTGTAGTTTTCGTTTTAGTTATTTTTACCTTTCTGTGAATATCTCGTGAAGACTGAAGCCAAATGCAAGGTTTCCCTGTATCCCTCGCAGATTGAAACACCATGGAGACTAAGGGTATTTCCTTGCAAGGTGTTTGTATCTGTTATTCAATATAAAGGCTTCCGTAAAAGAAGAGACATGTGGGCTGCTTGGACTAATTTAGTCGCATCTTCCTGTTGAACATACTGTTGTTGTCTTTCGGGAGTCTAGATAGATTTCGATTCGGAGCCAAGCAACTGGACTGAGAAGAAACAAAGTATGCTGGCATAGTATTCATCCACTGAGCGTTTGGTTAGTTTTTGACTCACGACGACAGAAGCCGTTGCAGCACTTAAGTTGCAGTCATTGTACGCGTATATCTCGTATTTTTTACATTTTTGGATGTTTACCATTTTCAATAAACTGATGGTTCCAAATGATATTTTTCAATTCGTTTAATAACTATTTAAAGAGACTACAATAAAAAAAGTATGCTATGTTACATTTTTTTCGCGATTGACGTTCTTCGTTTTTATTTTTCTGTGTAGTCTTACCGGATAATATCTGAATAGACAATGCGAAATATCATGATACAAATCAAGTTTTCATTATATATTGGTGAATGAAACCGTGACTCGCTACTTACCATAGATTTAATAAAAGTGGGATTATTTGCCTAGGTTTAGTTGGGAGATGCACTAAGGTAGGCCTTATATTCATTATTACTCAAAATTTTACTGCTATTATCTCCTCCACCATCTCTTTCTATCTCGTGCGTAGGATAATTTTTCGTCAACCTATCGACAACATTTGTGTCGTCCTACGAAGTCTTTCTTTCCGAAATGTATTTTTAATTACTTTGACCTGGCCTTTGATAGTTTTAATAACCAATAGCACACAGGGTGAGTTTAGGTAAATCGTTAATTGAGTATTATGGTATATGAATTGCAAAAGATAGTTTGGTCGATTCTTCTATGTGGTTTAAACAGTAATTAGAAGAGTGTGACAACATTAGGTGTATAAGTTAATCTACACTGTTTGGATATGTATTTAGTCTATGCATGCTAAATCTTATGAATATACAAATATTAGTTATATATATATATATATATATATATATATATATATATATATATATATATTTATAAATGTGTGTGTGTGTGTTTAAGACCGGATCTTTAGGCATACTTACGTTTGTAAATAAAATAGATATAAATATATGTTTCTCGAATAAGTATACCACATTTGCCAGTTGTTGTGCTTTCGTAATATACCGTATTGATGTTATGTGAATGGGTCGAGAAAGGACAACCCGAAATGTTAATCAACCGGCAATACGTGATACTACAATATTTTTGAAGGAAAGAACGCCTGTGAAAGTCTGAAGAGTGACGGGACCAGCGGGAACCCATCAATCACGAAAAGTGAAACATTACACGTGAAAATGTTACTGCATTAAGATTTTCTATCAGTGGTCACACAATAATCAAAGGCGATATTAAATCATTACGTTTTGTCATTTAATTGTCTTTACATTGTTTAATTTAGTCGCAACGAAATATGAAAGATACTCAGACTTTCACATTGTCTAGATAAGATGAATTTGATGATGATTTGTTAAATCATTGGTATTGTCTGGATAAGATTATTTTGATAATGATTGGTTAAGTTATATATTCTCAATTTGTAAACTAGACTCAAGAATTTGATAAGTCGTTTAGGAATATCTCAAACATTATCGTTTGCATCATTGATATTAGTTACATTTCTCGATTGCGGATTCATCTTGATTTGTTTTTCTCGTTGCAGTGGAGCGTAAAGACAGGATATCTGAAGATCAGATACCTGTCAGATTACTTTCATTGGAGTTATTCTAATCCTCGTGCAATAGTTCCTGTCATATTTCGTTGCTATTTCTAGCTTTCATGGCCAAAACTATTGCGTTTTCATTGTTTGGAAAACTATATTTTTGTCGTTTATTTTTGATTTTGATTGATTTCTGTCTTGACTTTATTCATATGTTCTCCCGGTATTGTTTCTTTGTAGCCTAATAATAAAATAATTCTTGATTCTAAACTTTCTTATCGATTTTAAAACGCCTGATGGCATTTTGTCGTGTTATGTCTTTTTGAGGTTAATCCATAGTTGTAATTAAATCAATTGTCCATTTTGCTTCCCTTATCAAAATCGGCAATAGCTTCTGTATGTAAAGAAGGTCTTAAATAGGTCTAGGTAACTAATCAGCCCCTAGCTTGACCAGCATTCCTTTTGTCCGTTATCGGTATCATTAACTGTCTGTCCCCCTCTCTTTCTCTCCTCGTTTATTTTGCTATCGTAATGCTGGCTTAGTTTGTTCAAGCTGAAACTGGAATACACTGTAAAGCACAGAACTTCTTGCTTGTCTTTTGGCAACCAAGGCTTTACTTTTACTTACAAACTGGCATTACTATATTGTAACAGATTGATTCTTGCGCGCACATGTGTAAGTGTCATGTTGCATTTGTTAGATTCTTGATTGCACAGAACATGCATACTTACAAAGCTTCCAGAGGACCGCAGTTCATTATTGCGCCTGCGGAAATGCTTAGTCGCACTCAACACCCACAACGCAAGCACATACACATGTACCTACCTTTAGCACGCTTGCACAATTGATGCTTTTCTTTTCTATATTTCAGTACATGTGGTTTTTTGTATGTCTGTTCTTTTGTTGTTTACAAATGTTCTTTTGTTTCTTATGCATAAATTTCCCAGTTCATGCTGTCATAGAAACTATAAGTCGATTAGAAAGACCAATAGCTAGACAAACATCCTGTTTTGCTCTTTCATTTATGTCAGGTTTTAGAAAAATCACACACATTTAGTTACTCTGAACTGGTAGATTGCTAAATTGATTTTATTTTTTATTTATATTTTAAGTGATTTATATATTTGATCCTGGAATTTAATTGGCCTTCCATAGCTATAGTCCTTAGCCATAGACATCTCCGACGCAAGGATCTGCGAGCTGGCTACTTATTCAGCCTGGTAATGGTAGCATGAATCTTTCAGGGTCTAATGGGATAAAATCATCATGTGGAGCCTTGATTTCGCTTTTACTGTGCAATAAAATCTGCTGATAAAAGGAAAGCTTAAGTTTCGGATGCTGAAGTAAAGTTTAGCCACTGGTACTCGGATAGACAGTGCCAATCAGACTTAGTTGACAGACTATCTCAGGGAAAGACAAATCTGAAGACAGACTATCCCAAGTGGAGTTTTTGTACAATCAAAATATAAACTTGAATAAAATGAAAAATTGTGAATCTATACTCTATTTACCAATGCACAGGATAAAAGTTGTTGCCTTGTCTGCTAAATCGTGCATGTTTGATAAGCAAAATCTGTCCGCTGCAGACATCTTCATTTCTAACTATGCCTCTTTTTCTCTATTTCCCTCTTCTCAATCAACCAGTAACGCTCTTCTAGACAAATTCAGCATCGAGAATCTCTAGCACGTCCGTCGGATAAATTAGAAATCGATATGTTACGTATCCCCAGCTGGATTGAACGACACTACGTGTATTACAAAACTTGGTACACCACTCTCATCTACACATTATTGGCATTGAACCTCGCGTACCACGACATTTTCTCAAGCTGAACAATTCTAAGTATTGTGTTTTGATCACTAAATGAAATTTGTCTAACTTTATGTATACCGGTAAGCAACCGAATTTGTGCAGTATATTGAAAGATGTCCACTAAACACAACGCTTGAACATTTAACCAACGCTGCTTTCTGCCACCGATTACAGCACATAATACAATAAGGTCACATTCGGCTACGACCTAAGTTTTATACTATGTGTAGCAAGAAGTTTAAATGAAGTCATGATTATTGCTAAAAAAATTGCTTTAGCGAGTTGCTTAAGTGGTGCAAAATTTTATACAATTGGGTGATGAATTTTAAGCTCAATTCGCAAAAGTAATAGTGAACGACTGGTGAGGGGCTGTGTGGATCATGAATTGTACATGAGTAGTACGAACTTCATATGTTGTTTTCCTTAGTTCTAGGACAGCTATGGACTCAAATGAAACATGTAACAATTAATTATAGATGGTTTGATTGCATCCAGGTCTGTCGTTCGTTTTGGAACACGTATGTCCTCTCGAAACACACACTTATGCATGGTAAATCTGTACTCAAATAGGTGTAAGCAAACTCTAACAAACATATTTTTGCAAAAGTGTATAGAATTTCTTAATCGCTGATACCTTGCTCTGACGGTGAAAACTTGAACTGTGAACGAAGATAAAATCCGTCATGTACATGGTATGTGGCATTGTAGGCTCCTGTAGAATTAGTTATTGGTTCAATGTTTCTTAACTCTAGACACCAAATACCTGCCTTCTTGGCTTTAAGTAATTCTCGTATACCCGTAAGATGCCAAATTATGTAATCTAAAAGTCGATCCTCAATCCTTTGGACCACAAAGTCGAAAAAGATGGAAGAATTGTTCATGCGATGTAGCAGCCAATGCCTATTCCAGCTTATTTGCGAAATAAATCCAAGAAAATTATAAGTTAGTTAAACATTAAATAATTGTTACAAAAATTTAGCAACCGATAAAATGTGCCTTCCTGTAAAGCGGGACGAATATCTCAAAGATACATTTTCTTAGGTAGGTGCATCGATTCCGGTTCACGCATGTATGTACGTATCAACGGTGTGGAACTCGAATCTTAAGCAACCCACAGAGTTAGACATACAGAATGCAATCTTATCTCTTAAACGTCGCAATGTTACAAGCTCTGATTAATTGCTTCGCGCCTTTATTAAGAATGCCGGTGAAAAAATTTGGGGCGTTGAGTACTCTTTTTCGTACTATGTAGAAAGAAGAAACTAGGTCGGTTAGATGGAGCAAGTCGATTATCAGTCCTCTTTTTAAAGAGGGCGATAATAATTGGTGCTATTTTTGGCTTAAAGTTTGAAAAATTTGTGATTCTTTAACAGAGATTGACCATTTCAATGATGGCATAACCAGGATCTATTCTGCTTTACGTTGGTGAATGAATCGAGGCTCCGTTGGTTAATGCTATGGATAACAGGGCATGCGTGATCATTACTCAGTAAAGAAGCACAGGAGTGCGTTTGACACCGTCGAACAAGATGAATTCAGATATTAGATCGTGACATGTGGACGTGAATATCAGAAGGCTGTGTGGCCTAGACACATATATAAATCCTATTAATAAAAGCCATTAATGAATCGGTCTTTTTCATTGGAACTGAGGCATTTGTCTAACCAAATTGATAGACGGGAATGTGCCTACAGTACAGAAGATAGATTACGAGTACTGGTCCGCTATAGGGCCATGGAGATAATTGTGGCTGTTCAGCAGGCGTAGACCATTCAAATTTGGTCATATAAATTTGGGCCTGTCTAACAGTGGACTAGAAATTCTATTTGCTAACGTTTTATTTAACCTGGTTACTTCTGCAGGACACAATTTTTTTTCTCGAGAAAAGATTGTGACACCAGTAGAAATGATTAATTGATGACATCATTTTCAACAAGAAGTTTTCGACTGTTGACGCTACTTACTTAATGTCGAAGCCTAATATTTCCCATCATATGCACAGTGGACACTTCAGCCTTTATTTGTATTTGTGTGTTCCCATGGAAAATCCTTGATTTTATGGTTCTATGATCCTAAGTTTGCATTGGCGTTCTGGTATGGCAGTCACGGATCTGCAGCTAGGTATGCATGTTTTTGATTTTTCTGATTTGATATTACCTTCTTTCTGACTTCTTATTGAAATAACTCGTTAAATTTATTTTTGTTTTTAATCGAATTCTTGCTTTTTATTTGAATTTTAATATGAAGGAAAATCTTATGTTGCGTACGTTCTTATGTATAAATCTAATAAGAATATATCAATGGTAGTTCTATCGTGATTTTTTCTTTGTGTACCTTTATGAATATTGGAATGTAACGCAATTTCTAGTGTGCTATATTTCATTTTGATTAGTTCATCTTGTCAATTTGGAGTGGAAATGCGTTGCATTGCATTTTTCTTTGACATTATCTGTTTGACGTCGGAATACCAACTTTGCCTATGTTAGCATCTTCAATCCTTTTTCCTGTTCATTGCAAACAAAATTTTAACATTATTGGACTAAATATTGACTTTCTGTCTTTTAATTAAATCTATCTCTATCTTGACTGCAAAGTTGGCCAAACAGTTTCATTGAATTATTTTTAACTATCTATTACAGTATAAGCCATGTTCTAGTAAGATATATTGGCATATTTTTATACGGACATTACGTACATACATTTTCCAGTGTAAACTAAGTATTGTATTGTGTGGAAAAGGCAGTTCATCCAGTAGACCGGTTTCGTCCTTATTGGGAACTCATCATGTTCTGCCCAGAATTTGCCGCGAACAGAGGAAAGGTTAACCAAGAAACATTATTTAGTATATAAATGAAAATTGTGTGTGATGCGCGACATGGTGGCTCAATGGTTAGAGCACCAAATTCCAAAGCAGACGAGCCCAGGTTCGAACCCTGTCCGCGGCAAATTCTGGCCAGTACATTATGAGTTCCCAATAAGGACGAAAGCGGTCTACTGGATGAATTGCCTTTCCTACACTATACAATTATTAGTTTATACTGACATATGTAGGTAATTGATGGGTCAGGTGTTTATATCAAGATCGCAACTATGATTGAGAGTACATGCTGACATAAACCTGTACTGGTTCACATAATGGAAGTCTCTTTCGTAAATAGTCCCGAAGAACTTCGAGCTAAGTAGTACATGTAATACGTTTCTACTATATTACCTATCACTAGCTTCAACTTTGCAGATTAAAGGTGACGGTCAGGACGTAGTTGCTATGTATACATATCTTAATATCACTATCAATAATTTAGGCAATGTGAGTGTAAACAATACATCTGTACATCCAGTTTTTTTATACGTTAGTGAAACATGGCCCATTAGATTTGGAAAACTTAAACGCTTACTGGCATTCGACAATCGTTGTTTTAGACATTTAGCCTATGTAGATTATCAACAATAAATAAATCGAGCTGGCATCTGTGGAAATTTATGTGATTCCAGTTTCAAAAACAAATAAGGCTCCATCAATGATGTTGGCATGATTTGGTTATGCGTATGGCTGTATAAAGATTTCCCTTAAAAGCAAGATTATCTTAGTCAGTACCAGATAGGCGTAAGAAATAGGGTTGGCAGATTTTCACATGATATACTACTACTGCTATCACTACTGCTAGTACTACTGTAATGATAATAATAATAATTATTATTAATAACATTCATTAATTATTATTATTATTATTATTGCTATTTCCCTATTCTTACCATTATTATTGCTACTAATAATGTTGCTATTACTATTACTATTTATATCAATATTAGTATTCTTTTTTATAATTGTTATTACTAATATTATTATTACTTCTAATCCTATTGAAAATATACTATTGTTATTATTAATTCTGCTAATACTAAACTTGGTGGTAACAATTATTTAAATCAAGTTTGCGAAATTGAAGTAAACACCAATCCCGTTGTATTTAACCAGCTGAAAAAGTTAATGTTCGTGACTGCATAGAAATCGGGCAGCCGACATTATTCGCCAATAAGCTCGGAATGAATGTACACACATTATACTTTCCTTTCATGCTGTCTTTGGTTTATCCTTCTCGCCATTTTGATACTAAGTGCGGAATACCTTATATATAAATGCTAATTGATTATTTGAATGTGAACTGGTGAGTAGTTTATTCGTATCTTTACGCGTGTGCTTGTCTCAGTATGTGCGTTTCCCACCTCTTGTTTCTTGCTATCTAATATATGTTATTACTCCAACTTAATCCAATCCAGTATAACCATCACCTCTTTGATGGTGTAAGTTTGTTTACATTATAACGTAGGTTACTGTCGAGATCTTAGTTGGGTTATTTCACCGATATTCACTTATCAATACTGGGATGATTCGCTTTATTGTGAGGTTTGTGAATATTCAAAATATTTGTTGAACGACCAAGTACCGTAAACATGGTGTGCACGTTAAGCTGAGTGTATTTAATTAGATATATCTGTCAGAATCATCAAAAGCCAGTGAGAATGACGTGCGAAGTTGGCTAACACAAAAGAAAGTGTGTTTGCTAGAAAATGCATCAACTTATATATGCGATATGCAGCACTTGATTATTTCATCCTGTTAATTTATCAGAAATATTTCTGTCATTGAATTCTGTTCAAACATTACGTGAAATTAAAATTGGCATCCTGAGCTATCCTTAAGTTACACAAAGACTATTTATTTCATATACACTTAAAATTTTCAACACTTTAGAAATCAATTGTGGTATTTCCACTAATCCTATGTGCTGGTCGATCAAAACAAATTTAAATATTCGTGATCTATTTTATTAACGGGCCATTTCATTCTTCTACCTAATGGTCGAATTTCGCTGAATACTATGTTAAATCGTCTGGTTAGTTTTTGGCTCCTAATATTATTGTACACCGGTTGTCTTTCTGCGAAATCGTTAGTGCATAATTTGATAATGCGCAGATTTTTCTGGACAAATGGGCAAGTTGAATGTGCTTCTGATATCGAAAATATTGACGATAATGGTGATAATTTTGAAGAAGTATATTCCTAGAACTAAATTACTGCTTTGTTGTAAGGAAAAAATTAAGTTAAACATTATTTTAGTCGAATTGTACAATGTTGTACAATTCATGGGTTTGCACTTTAGCTAGTTGTCCTTTGCTATCTCGCCGCGTCTTTTGTTATGTACGCATGCTCGTCCTGTGTGTCTAGAATTTATTATGTAATTATTTGTTGGTAAAGTAGGTTTTCAATTTCAAATGTATGTGTGCAAAACTGTTTGCATAAATATTAATGCTTATTAATTTGTAAGTAACCGTTTGTTAAATAATTTGCATCTTCATTTTTCCTTAAAGCATGCTTCAAATGCTATATATACATTTCCTAATGTCCATTGTCCTCGAATATTACACGGTACATTTATTATCAGGAGGAGAAAACACATTTAATAGCAAAGTGGATAATTGCCGTATTATCTCCAGAATACTCATCTACAATTGGCAATATTTCATTTATATACTGGATGGATAAACAGAAATATGCTGCCTTATACTTGTCATTGATTTTTAAGTTCGTCTGCCATTTTGTGCTGAGCCGTATTTATCATTAACATTATTGCCTTATTTAAAGCATGTTGCTCGTACCAACTGATTTTCATACCCTCGGCAAGTTGTTCATTCTGACTGATCGTGTACCAATTTGTGTCGTTTTTGTACGCCTTATGGTGGTGTCATTTTAATAAAAATTGGTAATATTCGTTCCTCGCTCAATTACGACCGATCTTATTTGAATAGACCTTGTCGGTTCTAACGGAAATGGCTAACTCTCATTTGAATCTGCGAATTATGTTTTTCTTTTAAGTTTGTGTTTAATATCAAAGGGATTAGTAACGCATATCAGTCGCAGTTGAGTTGTTTGGCTGCTGAATAACGTTGGCCTCTGGCACTTCAAAATTAAATGCTTATTGAACATTTTGTTCTTCAGCTTCCGTCTAAGGGAAAGAAAACAAACTAATAATCTACTCAAAACTAATATTGAGCGACCGAGTCCTCCTTTACAGCCAAAACAACTGAATATTTTTCATAGTTATATAGCCGTAAAGCGCCAGTTCGTAAATGTTGATGTATTATGTTTTCATGCTAGTTTATTTTGTTTGTATATATATAACTTAATTAGGCTTTTTATTTTACAAACCTTTTGATCTTTTCGAATCACTGAGGTCTCCTTGATTGAATAATTTCAAATTATCAGAATAAATTCTTTAAATCAAGTTTGCGAGCTTGAAGTAAACACCAATCCCATTGTATTTAACCAGTCGTCGAACAAAATAACAAAACTACCGCCAGCAGCAACGACGACTGGTTAAATTCAATGGGATTGGTGTTTACTTCAAGCTCGCAAACTTTATTTAATGAATTGTTACCACCACCCGCGCAATCAATTATTATTAAATTAGAATGCTCGCTTGAAGTAAACTCCAATCCCATTCTATTCAGCCATTACTTCAAGCTCGCCAATTTAATTTAAAGATTTGTTACCCCCACCCGTGCAATCATTGATAGTTTAAGTAAAATAAACCAGCTATTGGCTGCAATTTCTCTTAGAAAAGCCTTATGTGACTGCAATTTTATTTAATTGAATATTTAGAAGTTATGTACACACTTAAGTGACACGGGCCTATCGCGTGAAACGCCAGTTAACTATTATAAGACAACACATTCAGAAGAATAGCGAATTTTCTTGACTATAAAGTCTACTTAAAATACTAAATTTCCAAATGCGTTTCGTGGTACTATTCCGTTCTGCTTTAATTTTTGTAAGTATAAAACTTCATTGCATTTATATTAAAGACCCCCGGTATTGCACTTTGTCTGTCTTATCTACGAATAACAATTAAAAATTTCATATTTCTACTGCAGGTACTTGTATTGCTCACCTAACTGCTGTTATATACTTCAATATATTAGAACTAGTGATGTTGACTTAAATCAGTAATTACAACGCCTATGGAGGTGAGCAGGACTAAATAGGTTTGGCAAATTTTGTGTAGATTTCTAGTATTTAAATTTATTATTAATTAATTTTTGTAATTAAATTTATCTATCTATAATTAAAGTGGACAATAAAAGAGTTATTGGTAATTTGCTCGAAATACGGTTTATAATCTGGTGCGCCTTCTGTGTGAAAAGAGCTCTTGTGGTCCGAGAAATACAATATATGTTATTAATTAAATACTGTTTATTGCGGAGAACTAATATATATATATATATATATATATATATATATATATATATATGCAATTGTGTATTGTGTTGCGCACCTAGTAACATAATTTAAAAAGAATCATCAGGATAAACCAAAGTCAGCATGCTCGAAAGTTGTAATCTCATGTGCACATGCATTTCACTGGCGACTCCTCAATGGGAGTAATGCGCTATATACCCACAATCATCAATAGTTTGTATAAACCACAAATCGAATTTGCATGAGCTTGTACTTTACGTTCATGCAGACTGGTTTATCCTTGTGATCCTATTTGAACTAATTTGTTACTAGGCGTGTAACACCTGATACTCGAATACTTTATTAGATTGCTTTTAATAGTTCTGAATAACTGTGGGTTGAAGAAGGATAATGATAAAGGTATATGATATATTTCTGCTGTAAAGTGCAACTGGAAACATTCCTGTGTTAGTCACAAGAGAGATTAGGTAATTTTGCATTACACAATATGGCAACAATATATTTCTTTTAAACATAAACAGCCGTTTTTAGTGATGTTTTTTCTCGGCGTTTTCGGCATGTCCCCTGGAAAAAATGGTAACTGCTATAAATAAGCTAATTTTGTATACATATACTTGAATCACTTATAAACATCTGTCCAACTATCCAATGCAGATTTATCCAGACGAACCTACTCTTGCACAGCTGACGAAGACATATCATTCCATCTGATCGCTGTAGACTTAAACAAGATAGGTTTAGTCTGCTGTGCACATTAGTTCCTCGAAAACGTTGTGTGTTAAGGTCGTGGCATTGTTCGATTTCTCAGTTCTACCAGTCGTTCGTTCACGTTTGTTAGGTCTATATGCACGGCCATCTGTTCTGGCGTTAATTGGTTGTATGTATCACTGTAGTACCAACAAGGTTTATGCGCAATTTACTTCTCATTGTCGGTTGCATTGAGGATATTCGTTTTTTTATTGGCAGGTGTTTGTATTTGTCTATTGGCTTTTTTCTTTATTTGTTGTGCAATTGGCTTGCCGCAATAGCTTTTCTAGCTTGACTAGCTGTGTGTCTATTCTGTCCTAACGGCAAAGCTCATTTATGTTTTTTTAATTGATTTTTATTACATTAATTTGCTTGCAAAAATGTATACCATTGTCTGGTTCACTTTATCCTAACTAGAGATAATTTACATAGCGTCTAAACAGACATTGCCTATTTTATTTTATTGGTTCATTAGGCAATAGCCTGGCCTAGGCGTTTCAATGTATCCTATCATCGTTCTGTTCACATAGTTTCATTTTATATTGCCATATTGTCTGAAGACTGATTGAGAATAAAAGCAAAATTCTATTTCGCGCCAACTGTCTGTCTTGGGCTAAATCTATTTTACGATAATATACACACCGTATGAATTGATTTATGAGAACTTTTTGCGTTTCTAATTCTTTCATCCTTTTCATGCAATAATTAAACGATTACTAGAAAATAAATAAAACAACACAATCTGAGGTTAATGTCTTTGTTTTGGATAATAACTTTTTTGTATCTACCTTGATGGTCGATCTATCCACCATGGCAAACTTAGCAACTATGCTATTTTCTATTTACTTTGAAACTGATGGTTTCTCTTTCGAGAGTATATGCGTAGTGTTTTCTGAGATCACGATGCTTTTTTGAACGCATTACATTTTCAGCATAATATTACAACCACCGCACATTGCCGTCGACACCTGCCTCGCCAGGTTACCGTGGAGAATGTTACATGGGCTTTTATTTGAAAGATTATCGATCTTTTTACGGCTATCAAGCGAAGCTATTGTTATTTACGTTAAATGGTTAAAGCATTAAGTCATGAAGTGTATAAAATGTATTTCTAATGAAAAATTGTAATGCAGCAATTTTAGTTTGCAATAACCGGATTTTAGTATAAAATCCTGTAGAATTCCAGAATTGTACTCCATAGATAAATTAGTGTGATGTTTAAGTTGTCTTGCTCTATTATCTTGATTTAAAAATTTTCCCGACAATTAAAATAAAATCTGAAGAAAAAATTGCTTATAATTTGAATTGTTCTAGCTAGCAGTAATGGTAGTTTTTACAAAAAATCTTGTCATTACGTTTGGTTAGAACCGTTTAGCTATAAGCAGGGGACTGCATAGCTCCCGAACTGATGAATTAAATTGTTGTGTTTCACTTTGTTTCGTCAATGGCGGTGCATAAATGCATTATTTAATAAATATTAGTGCTAAAGATGCTAGCTTCCTAAAACCTGAGCAGAATCATCCTCATCATTATGCACAGCCATACAAAAGACAATTGTAGCTAGGTCTGACGTATGAATTTAGGAAATGACAGTTATCATTTTAATTTCACTTGAATGACTGCTACACGTGCCTGTAACAGATTAGTTCTCAGACTTAAGTAAACGCTCACGCACATACACACAAACACACAGACTTGGCATACGCTTATCCAGCGAATAGGTGTTGCTAAATCGCTGTAGTTTCACTGGGATGAGTGTACTCTCTCCAAGTTTAAATTTTCTGTTTATTTCGCAATCATGTTTGTACCATGTACCTTTTCGGTACAATTATTTTGGTATCGGTTACTAACACAATGGTCATAGTGTTAGTATCCTTTTCAGACTCGGTATATATATTATATAGAGTGAGTTAGCGTTGAAGTCGCGTTGTCGTGACTATACGATGTTAGCTACACTACTGCAGGTTTACACATTCGTCTAGGAGTTTGTATCGTCCTATCGTCACACTTTCCTCACCCAAATATGTAGTGGTTATAGGGCGTAATACCGGCTCCTACTGATGAGTCGCCAGGAAGCACGAAACGAATGTGCATGAGATAATACTTTCCGTTCATGCTGCCTTTGGTTTATACTTCTGGTCACAACTGAACTAATTTGTTAATAGGTTCGCAACACCTAATACATACTTGCATATATATTAGTTCTCCGCAAAAAAAAACAGTATTTAACTGTTATATATTGAATTTAATGATGTCATGCTTACCGCGTATTTAGTTGTCAGTAATTGTCATTAAATCACTGTAATCTCATTTTGAAGAGTGTACACATGCAGACATATATACAAACCAATTTAACATACACTTTCATAGGATTAAAAAAAACAAGTTATGTTTAAAAGATCTTACAACAAGTATAAATGGGGCAGTTTAAAATAATATTTCCACTTGACATGTTGATTATCAATTTGGTTGGTGATGTGCTCGCCATTGAAAAAGATCTCTACACCCGGAGATCGAAATATTTGGCGAAATTATGATGAAAGTGGATTCATACAATTCGGCAAGCAATCCGAAAATCAGATAGATTATAGCTAGTATTTCACTGCCATATAGCCATAAGAAGCAAAGCAAAAAACAAGAAAAATGTTATAAGTACCGAGAAAAATAATAATTTAGACACATAAATTATTAGTGCGATTTGCGAGAGACAGAGAGAGAGAGGGAGAGAGTACCTAGTTATTATTAATATATTTATTTAAGTAAATCTCAATTTGAGGCAAGCTAAACACAACACTATTATGGCTAAGTCAGCATTATTGCAGGGCAACATCAACAATTAATTCGTCTTGCGAGTTTCACTGTATCACGTCGTTAACAAAACCAGATCTCACATCTAACTAAGTCCTACTAAGAAAAAGAAGTTACGAAGCAGATTCTAATAGACATCTGCAACAAGATCACCACTGAACACAATTACATGTCATATCGCGTTTGTTGTCGAACCGAGAACAATGATGCGCATGTGGACCCCATCCTGGCAGGCGGGTGGGTCATATACTACCCAATTTAAATGTGATTTCAACAGTTTCTGCCATGTCAAAATCTGTCCTACTTGTTTTTACGCCAGTCTCGCGCTGGATGAGAGAACAGGGCTATACTGGGCAATCAAATTGGGAGCATACACAAAATGTGACCGAGCGAAGGAAGTTAATGAAGCCTTGTTTGTTTTTCTAACGAGGGGCATTTGTTGCCAGATCGAAAAGTTCATCTACAGATGTCAAAATTGGTTAGGCGTTGTTGGTAACCTTCATGTGCTATGCTTCTCAAAACGGTGGTCGAATGCCTGTAATCGTCTAAAATCATCAACTCCAAGAGGCCAAGTCTGGCTAGCTTAAAATAAAATTGCACGAACATATGCATTCTCAACACTACCTATATGAAGGAAAGAAATACTGGCGTTTTTCCATGAAGGCTATTCTAGCTTCCGCGATTCTCATACATCATAAGTTATATTGTCTGAGTTATTGATAGATTTGCCAAACTATGTAAACCTGTCAACTATGGTCAGATCGTCAAAATACAGTATCAGAATTGCAGTGAGTGTTGGGTGATGTAAAAACATCTTACATTTAGAGAGTGTGAATTTTTTATCTGTTAATCTATTCAAGGTGGCCTGGGCAGAATCTCGATTGTCGAATAAGAGATGTTGTCTGCTTAGTCAAGATCGATTAATCTGCCGTTTGGGAGAACTTCAACACCTTCCTCTCTAACGTGTGGAAGAGTGTTGTTCATAATAGCATCGATTACAAAATTAAACAAAATGGGAAGTGCGGACAGCCTTGACGAACACCACTGTTGGTTGTAAAGTTATGCGTTAGTTCGTTGCAGACCGTAACACGACCAGAAGCGTTCGTGTAGAGAGCACGTACAATATAAACAAATTTTGTGGGCACACCACTTTTTGACGGAACATCAAATAAAACATTGCGGTCCACCGAGTCAAATGCATCCCTGATGTCCAGAAAGACGGCTGTTCTAGGACTGTGATGTAAATATCGTTGTTCAAGAACTTGCTTTAGCGTAAAATTTTTATCTATACAACCTCGTCCTGAGCGGAATCCGGGCTGTTCTTCTCTAGTGTGTGATTCACGTGAAATACTAAAACTACGTAGGATAATCGAAAGAAATAACCCAGACAGAAGGCGCACAATCAACTCGTATACTTTTGCTGACTCGCATTATATAATGATGATGCTTGGCTAATCTGGTTATATTATCTCGAACTCTTTTATCAAAATAATTTTTATCAAAGGCATGAGGTTGTTATAAATCGCCGGAAAAGTTTTCACTATCATGATTTTTCCACTGTAGCACAATTATTGTAATTTCTTCATTGACTAATATCTATTGTTCTTTTCACGATTCTATGGAAGGACAGGTGTCGTCGCGTGCTCATTAAAGATTCACTAGGACAGTGCTTACTTAAAGCCTTAAATGAAAGATCGGTTATGCGAAGTCATAAAAAGTCATACACAAATGCACGAGCTTCAGTGTTAAGTTGAAGGGAGGCAACTGGCGACGCTACCTCTTCTCTGTTAGAGTAGAACACACGCCAAATATGGATATGGAATTTTGCACTGCTATTTATTGCTCAGTGTCGATTAACCCAGGGATGCCTTAATTAATGGTTCTTGGTATATAAGGGCACTTGCCTTGCCAGCGAATCAGTCTTTTACGACTGACCATATGCACAAGGGCGTTATTTACATGGTTTTTTTTCCGGGAAAAAGAATTGCATTTTGTCCTCGATATTGTGATTTATTCGGGCTTAGCTCTCAAAGTCATATTTCTTCCCTGTCCTCATGTGGTGGTGAATTAGCATGGTAATGTGATACCTACTTACTATCCCCTGATGCATCTAAGGCCTTGCATGACTTGAGAGCCATGACCTGGTTTGTCATTTGCTATGTTACTCGTAGGAAACCTTAATTTGTAAGTCAGTCTCATATGCGGTTGTGTGTTTTCGTTTATCAACCCTTCTAGGCTAAGCAACTGAGGCGACCATTTTTACGTTTCGTGCCTGACAATGTAGTATAGATGAGTTTTATTCGGAGTTATCGTTTCCTGAAAATTGCCTGTAAGACGAAGCTGACGAGCATCTGCAGCAAGGACTGTCACATTTTAAGGCGCTAGTGGTCAAAGTGCTCTGCAGCGACCGTAACTTGTTGCTTATTCTGGAACTAGCTACTGTACTTCATATTCGAAATAGATGCTTCACGCGCTAGTCGTCAGGCCAAAGATGTCTATAGTTACACGTGAAGGCAACTATTTAAATAAAGATTTAAAGCTGAATATTGTATATGCGAATAAGTGATTTTCAGTTCCTGTTATTTAAATATGTACTTTAAAAGTTGAAGGATGTGAAGTTGATGCTCTGTTACACATAGTGGTTCGGAATCACTTTAACTCCAACTATTTAATTACTCCATATAACGACAGAACTCTTTGTTCATGTGGCATTCGAATTTAATAAGCTTATTTCTATCATTGGCTTTGGCCTTTAGTAATTTGCGTTGGTTGGAGTATTGTTTGAGGAAAGCCAAGGAATCTCGAGCGGATGGATGGCTGGATGACGTATGAAGTAGTATAATGCATAATGGCATTTATTAAAAAATTGACCATCAGTGCGAACACCACTGCCAGTAGTAAAGTTGCGCGATAATTCCGCGTAGGCCCTGTCGCGACCAGAAATGTTTGGGTAGAGAGCACGAATGATATTTTCAAATTCAGTGGGCATACCAATTCTTGATCTGATAATGAATACGGTTTGCGGAGTCTGGCAAAATGGTTATTGTGCGACGATGATCTAAATGTCGTTTTAAAACATACAATGCCAAAAAATATATTAAAACACGTCCTGATAGGAACATGGCTTTTCAACTCTTATATAATTAAATGAACAAGGGCAGTGATAAATACTTACATCGATGTGCTTATATTAAGATCAGAACCTTCATTCAATTAATTGTTCAAATCTTGTTTTTGATTCTAGCGAAGCGCTAAGACGGAGTAATATAATTGATGCACATAACCTAGGTACGACTTGAGTTTGGCTTTTACTACGATCTTTATCGCAAGAAATAATATTGATGGCCGACTCGCTTCGAGCAGTCGGTATGGTCTCTTCATTCCATATTAGTACGAAATGATTACTCGATGTCCCAAAAATTATGTTGCCACCATGTCGGAATAGCCTAATGATCATCTTTTTGTGTTATTAATTGATTCCTTCTTGTGTTAACAATTCGTGTTGCTGAAAAATTCCTCGTTTATCCTGAATAAATAATTTATTTATTTTAAGAGCTATCTTGTGCAGAGTGAACTGTTTTGCGAACAGTGCTGCTGTCTAAAAGAAGTCTATGTTTGCTTGCTCGCTATGTGGATTTGAGAGTGGGAGAAGTACGGTGGAGATTAATTAATCGTTTAAGAATTTTTCGCCTAATTTGCATTTCCCCGTCGCATTCATTTCCATCTCTATATTGCCTTGCGTGACCACTTTTGTCCAACAAGTGAAAAATTCGCATAACTTTAGCTAATAGGCTATTTTAATGGCCCGGTTACAATTTTATTGCCTTAAACTGGCTTCTAGCAAGCAGAAGTCTTGCATTGAGATTTTGGAGTCACTGTTATCATGAGTACTTGTCATAGTTCTGGTAATTGCAATCCTGTCAAAGAGTTGTAGTAATTTTTTATGTGCGCACATGGACAATTTTTCCATTTTTCACTATCGAGACAAGCTAATTTCGCCTTTACCAAAACATACTATATATATATATATATATATATATATATATATATATATATATATATATATATATATATATATATATAAGCAAACATTGGTTTCGCGGGCGGAGATAATTATTTAAATCAAGGCAGAAATATTGATTCAAACAACCATTCCCATTATACTCATACATATCCCAGTATATACCAAGTGTTGTATAA
The DNA here is from genome assembly GCA_029291075.1 of Eudiplozoon nipponicum. Lineage (NCBI taxonomy): Eukaryota > Metazoa > Platyhelminthes > Monogenea > Mazocraeidea > Diplozoidae > Eudiplozoon > Eudiplozoon nipponicum. The sequence goes on along the minus strand of JAQBSW010001004.1, from coordinate 105,453 downwards.
TGTAGAAAAGGCAATTCACCCATTAGACCGGTTTCTTTCTTAATGGGAACTCATCACGTACTGGCTAGAATTTACCATGGGCAGGGCTCAAACCTGGGAACGTCTGCTTTGGAACCGGTTGTTCTAACATTTGAGCCATTTTGCCGCGCGCTACACACAATTTTCAGTTATGTACTAATTTTTCTTGTTTAGTTTTTACATTAGGTGGAATCTTTATGGCATATATATTATATTTTGAGTTTTCCCTAAGTCGAAATATGAATGAAACTAATACCACTTCTTCATGCAGCATGGTGTCAGTTGTATAGTGGCACAAAGGTTTTTCTCTTTTCAGGCGAAGAAACAGAGTCTCTTTAGTGGTAGCAAAGGAAATTTGGAGTCTGCTATGTGCATAAAATTAAGGCATTAGCATTCTCTGAACTAGAAAGTCCAGGGTTTTTATTTTTCTACCTATATATATATATATATATATATTTATATTCGAGTACGGCATTGGTGTAACGTATAATTTGTTTGTAACATATACAGAAAGATTCTTCTTGAAAATTGGAGGGATTGAGATTGTTCTACTGGCTATGGTTGCTCGAGGCTTAACGATACTGTGGGGATGTTTTCCTTTTTCCCCAGCCCAGTGTTAGATTTTGCTACGCTTTTATCACATAATTAATTAAATATTGACGGAATAGAAACAGGACTGGTAAACGCAATGAGAGAGGTTCGTTTGCTGAAGGTAAGTTTTAGCTATTGGCACATCTAGCCCTGATGCTATTGTCAGCGTTAGATGGCAGACCGTTTAAGAGATAGAAAACCGAATCTAAATAATCTAGCCCAACTGAATGTGGTGATCTCGTACACACACACACACACATATATATATATATATATATATATATATATATATATATATATATATATATATATATGGCGAAAAACGCAAACATTAATGTTCGTGACTGCATGGATTTTGTGCAGCCAACATTTTCAGTTAAGTACAATGTATGTGAGACTACTAGATGTGAGAGCCGAATATTTAATTTTGCTTTCCATATATAAATTGCGATTTGATCTTTACTAGACAGTTTTCCGTCGTACTCTGATGATGATCATGGAAGGTCGAAACGCGTCAGTTTGAGTGTCCGACGGTTGTGTTGCTGTTTCTGTACCACTGGTTAAATATAATGGGGTTGGTGTTTACTTCAAGCTCGCAGACTTGATTTAAAAGACAGTCATTGTTAGTTCTCACAACATCCACCAACTCTTTTAGAACGAAGAAAAGAACACAGGTGATTGGTGACGCTGGATTTTTGTTATCAGGTTAGATTTAGAATTAACAATGCAAAAGTGACTGTCAGTTGCCAATCTTAATCTTCCAACTAGGTATGCTTTGCTGATTTTAGCCCGTAGCACTTAACAATTCTGCTTAGTAGATAGACGACCACTCAATGATCGTACTGGTACTATTGGAGGGCAGCAACCCTATCTCACGCGAAGCCTCGAATTTGGATTTAATATTCAGCCATCACTTATTATTAAATGAGTACGAATGTAAGAAAAGCAGGCGATGAAGACACTAAGAGTATTTTGGTTTTCTGTGGCCGCTATAACATCATGGTAGCAAATTTGCTAACGAGAATCAAACTGCAACATATAAGGAATGGGGGTCAAAAATCCAGTGCTGACCTGCTGTTGCTTCACATAATGCTTCCTTGAATGAAATTTTAGTAGAATATTTTCTATATAGCTACGAACATAACTTATTTATAACATTTGCCGTGTGAATATAAGTTATTAAATTAGGCTATTTTTGATTGCGCGAGTTGTGATAGGAACTATGTAAATTAAGTTTGAGAACTTTTAATACATACCAGCTATCTTATGACCATTTGCAAAATATAATATCAAATTAATTTGCACCTGCTTTTATACACATCAACCGTTTTTTCTTCATCATTATCATCATCATCGTCACAACAAACATTAATAATAAATACTTTAAATCAAGTTTGCGAGCTTGAAGTAAACACCAATCCCATTGTATTTAACCAGTCGTCGAACAACATAACAAAACGTGTACCCGTGCATTAACTGATTACTCCTCAATCAAAAACAAACGAGAACACATACACACAGGCATGACGTACGCTTATCTAGTGAGTTGCCAGTAATTGTCATTAAATCACTGTAATCTCATTGCGAAGAGTGTATACATGTAGACATATACACAAACCAATTTAACATACACTTTCCTAACATTTTTTAAAAAAACGTTATGCTTAAGAGATCTAAAAACAAGTATAAATGAGGCAGTTTAAACTAATATTTCCACTTGACATATTGATTGTCAACTAAGTGTGTGATGTGTTTGCCATTGAAACAAGACCTCCGTTACCTCAAGTTTGCGAGCTATGAAGGAAACACCAGATGCCAGTGGATTCAAATATTTCGGTACGCAATCCGAAAATCAGGAAAAACTACCGCCAGCCGCAACGCACTGACGCGTTTCGACCTTCCATGATCATCATCAGAGTACGACGGCAAACTGACTATCGAGGATCAAACCGCATTGAATATATATGGAAATCAAATTTAGATATGCGGCTCTCACCTCTTCAATGCGGTTTGATCCTCCATAGTCAGTTTGCCGTCGTACTCTGATGATGATCAAAGAAGGTCGAAACGCGTCAGTGCGTTGCGGCTGGCGGTAGTTTTGTTATGTTGTTCGACGACTGGTTAAATACAATGGGATTGGTGTTTACTTCATGCTCGCAAACTTGATTTTAAAAATTGTTACCACCACCCGCGCAAACAATTATTGTTCAATTAATAATAAATACTATCATTCTAATGTCGCATATCTGTTAGTAATATGAAGAAATGATGATGATGATGTTGTTGACGATAATGATTATGATGATTGTGGTGGTAATGATGATGACGGTCATAATAAGTTAGAACAAAGTCATGCAAGGGCAAAAATAATGAATTTTGAAGACTACCTAGACCTCAGTAGAACGCATAACCTAGACTAATTCAATTTCAAGACAAGACTACACTGACAATGCAGTTTCAAATGCGTGCTCTGTGTATTATTTCATAAACAAGACAAATCCTCCCAGTTGACTCGACCAGCACAAACATGATCGTTAAGAAGATGAGTATTCGACATTACTACAACAAGAACGCAACTGATCGCGACTTGATATCATATCGCGCAGGAATTCAAGTCTAGAATTGTAATAAGAACATTGAGCTTCCAAGATCTGTAATTCAAAAGTCCCAAGCCTCACTAACCTTGCGATTCTCATATTCACCTCGCTATTTATATTGCCTGAGTTAATAATACAGCTACCAGTGTGTTAAATTGCCAGCTGCTTAAACTGCCTATCTTTTAAAGAGTGCCTAGGAAGAATCACGGTTGTCGTCTGTAGTTATCTAGTACCTGGGAGGGCTTTAACGCCTGCTTCCGGAACATATGTCATTCATTACAAAGTTGACTATAAATGTGAAACTGTGAACTCATAAAGGACGTCACCACTGGTAGTAGAATAGTGCGATAATTTATTTTGGACCATGACACGACCAGAAGTGTTTGTTTAGTGAGCTCGTATAACACTTAAAAATTTAGCGAAAAAATCTATTTTTCATTAGAATATCCCATGGAACATTGTGGTCTACTGTCCTAAGCAAGCACTGTTTCCTTATTTGACATAATACTAAGGAGTTAACGTGCTTCAAATTGTCGCCATCAATTTTATATAAGCTCGATAGCGGAACATCGGCCGACTGCTTTAGGATTTCATTTTTTATTGTATAGTTCGTCTTCGACGTGCCACAGTTACGGTTTAGGCATAGTTTATAGTGTCGGAACTGATTCAAGTGCTCGAGAACTCTTTTCGTTGTTGTTTGCTGACCAACCAAGCGGGAACATTTTATCAGGTACATGATTATTGCTTTAATGACTTAATTTTCTCGAACAGATTGGGAAAATCTTTTTCAATGGATGCTTATCCAGTCACTTTAACCTTATTAGCCAAGAAGGATTGAAGCTCGGCATTAGACATCATCATTTTCATCATTTCCAGCCACACAAAATTCAAGTGACTAATGTTTCACTGCCATATAACCATAAGGAGTGAAAAAAAGTATATAAGTGAATTTAGATAAATTATTATTGAGATTTACGAGAGAGGGAGAGGGGTAGAGAGAGAATGAAAACCTTGCTACTATGAGTAAATTTATCAGGATAACTCACAGAAATGAGGCAAACTAAACCTCTCTACAACATCATTATGGCCAAGTTAGCATTCGGGCAAGGCGACATCAGCAGCACAGCTTCCTTGCGGATTTCACCGTATCACGTCATAAACAAACAGAACCTCGCAGCTAACTTTGCCCTACTAAGAAAAGAAAGTTACGAAGATGATTCTACTATACATCTGCAACAAGATCGCCACTGAGCTCGATTCGCTGCCATATCGCTAAGGGTTTCTAACCAAGAACTGTGATGTGCACGAGGACCCCATCCCGACAGACGAGTGGATCCTATACTACCCAATTTGGATGTAAGTGACTTTAATTGTTTCTGCCATGTCAAAATCTGCCCACCTTGTTTCTTACGCCAATTTGGTGCTGGATGAGAGAACAGAGCTCTATTGGGCAATCGGAATGAGGGCATACGCAAAACGTGACCGAGCCAACGAAGTTGATGGAGCCTTATTTGCTTTTCTAAAGACGAGCACTTATTGTCAGATCCAAAAATACGCCTACCGATGTCAACGTTAGTTATTCGTTGTTGGTAACGAACATGTGCTATACTTCTCAAACAACGATGATCGAATGCCTGTAAGCGTCTCAGATCATCAACTCTAAGAGGCCAAGTTTCACTAGCGTATAGTAAGACTGAGCGTACAGATGCATTGTAAACACGACCTTTAAGGCAAAGTGAAATATTCGCGTTTCTCCATAAATGACGAGGGTTCGAGAAAGCTACTCTAGCTTTCGCGATCCGGCATTAGACAGCTAAATTTGATATCTGAGAGATATTCTAGTATTGTTATGAGCCGAGTTAGCAGGAATTTGGCGCCTGGATACGACAATCTCTACAGACTTATCAGGAATCCAGTGGAAATCAGCGTGAATCAACAACATCATATACAGTGGTATTTGCATCGTGTATGGCAAAAGTTGTCCTCCTATACAGTAGGCTCGAATTTTCACCATTGTTTCGATTTTAGAAAGTCTTTATATTTCTTGTATAAAGTAAGTTTTATCGAGTTCGCTAATCTCTATATGTTTAACTAGTTTTCCGTCAACGGCTGATTTGAATTTGCAATGTATAAATTCCTGGTCCGAGTTTGCACAAGTTTTCTAAAATTAACTGCAGTCGGGGATACAACCACTGTATTTAAAACTAATACCTACATGATGTATGTGTTAAAAACTGGTTTGGAGGTGAAGGACGCCAGGTGGCGCAACGCTTTCCAGTATGCATGTGCAGAATCAAGTATTTGGGTCAGAGCCGTGATGCCCATTACCTACATCACGTATTCCGTGTGTTGCACACATTTCGAATTTCCATTAAAAATTTGTTTAACTAAGTAAACATTTTGTGCGTGTTTAACTTGTTGTGACTAGCATACAAACAGAAATTTTATACTCCAATAGACGAATAAATAATTCGTATTACTATCCGCGCATTCAATCATTCCAACATTTGTGGCTGATGGAGGCTTTGCTGTTGTTCAACTGGTTAAATACAATTGGATTGGTGTTTTTCTCAAATTCGCAAATTTGATTTAAATAAATATCACCATTAACGCAGCCAAGGATGGTTTAATGGAATATATTACATGTATGTCGAAGTTTTAAAAGATTTTGCCACCGAAATTGTACTCAAGCTTGACAAGTGTAATTTTGCTTGAGGTAGGGCAGTCTTGATTATTTATTCCTATGTTAAGTCAGTTTACCTGTCTTTGTTGATGATAACGCAGTTTTTACACTGCGTCTACTTTACGCCAGTTTTACATTTTTTGTGCCTTCCTGTTATCGCCCTACCAACAAAACGTATTATTTCAATTGTTAATTAAAAATCAAAGCACATGATTCATTTGGTGACAATTCTCTCATGTTCTCGTTTACTGAATGATTACACGCTTTTGCAGATAGTTGATATAAGCTACTTCATTTGAAAATCTTCGTATCAAACCCTAGATGATTTTCATCTGTGGTTCATTTTTCTTAATAAAATATTCAGGATATTTAAATCGTCGCTATGAGTAATGCTGTTAGATTACTTCAATACTTACGAATTACCTATTGAAACTACAAGCATAACTCTGTTTAAAAAAATAACGCCCCTATATATTACCATAAAATATGGTTACAAACTACTGATTATATATCTACAAACATTTTGGGGTTGGTGAAGCTATTACATTTTAAATAGCCGAAAATTTGATTAATTTATTTTAGTAAGTTTGATTTCGTTTGTTTTTGCCTATTTAATCGAACATTTCTGTTAAAAATATTCTCTCGTTTAGCATCGAATTTAATGTGAATTTTACACGAAAATTTTATTTATATTTTTATATCATGTATATTTTAAAAGCGCTCAAACTGATGAAGTAAGACACGAAAAAGACGCTAAGTTTAACCACGATTATTTGAAGTTAACCACAATAGATTTTTTGAATAGCGAAAAATTTTATATTTTGAACAACCTCTTGTAACTATTATTTATAAATTTAATCTTGACACTCTAATTAATTGTGATTTTGTACAACTATTTGGTGATATTTGTACAGTTTGTTTTGCGTAATTAGAAGACATGTTTATTTACATGCAGCATTGCCTTAACAAAGAATGGTGCAGAAATGACGTAGTTGAGACCCTAACATTACCTTAGACTTGATGTTTAAAAAAATCTGTGCTATTTGCTTTGAGATACAATTCTACACACGCGCAAAATAACAATATTGATTGCTTAAAAGGTAGGCCACTCATTAGTATGATGTTAATTGAATGTGCTTCAGTCATTTCCTGTAATGCAGTATTAAGGCAGTTTGGCTAACATTTTTGTCACTGATTCAGTCTTCTACCTAGGCTGGCGTTCAATACGTTTATCTATCCATTTAGTTCATATTTCTATTTTTCCGGTTCTCTACTTGCCTGACTATTCATTTGTCTATATTTTTCTAACTAGCTAGCATTTATTTTATATTTAATTATCCACTAATCGGCCCATCCACTCTTTTACTACTTCAAACACACTTATGGTTGAATTTGTACACTCTAAATATGATTATGTTCAGCATGCAGTTATGTCTGCAACAGACTAATGTTTTACGGGTTTGGTAATAGCTGCGCATTTGTATGTGTCTTGGTAACAAATACATAGCATTATTTATTAATTGCCTATGTTGAGTATGTATGTGTGCGTTTCTGTGACGTTAGCTTTAATTATATAAACAGCATTTCTGAGACTTCTATTTTAAGTTTGTTTGTTACTATATAATATATATATATATATATATATATATATATATATATATATATAGCCAATATAAACTAAAGATATTACCATTAGAATTCATATATATATATATATATATGTTTTTCCGGATTAAAACATTTATTCTAACAATTTGAGCATGACTAAACATTTCCTCATCGCATCTTCGCATTAATTGATTTTTATTGGGGTAATTTAAGTCATTCAAATGTCTGTCGCATTTGACAGATTCATTTTAAGACATTTTCTATGCAAATCCGAAAGAGGCACTGGGCTTCAGTAAGATTATTGTACTGATATTGCATTAAATGCATACGCATACAGAAACAAAAACGTACATGGATATAGAGAGAGAGAGAGGTTCAGGCAGCTAATATCTAGCATATAAATAGTTTTAAGCGTTAAACTAACTTGTTGCTAGGCTCAAACTAGTGTGACTTTTCATAAAAATTGGCTTAATGATAGGCAAGTGGAAAAGTTGCTTGTTTTATCAATATTTTTAGCGTGTCTCACACTGATTACGGAGAAGAGCATTCGCATTTTCGCATTCATGAATCCATTTCTCAACAAAAGCATGAGCTTTATGGGTATATATGGTTCTCTGTAATTTTTGTATGCATAATTTTTTTTATTGTAGAATGAGGATCTCATCATCATCATCATCATGTCCAACCATACAAAAGTCAAAAGTGACTAATGTTTCACTGCCATATAGCCATAAGGAGTGAAAAAAGTATAAGTGAATTTAGACAAATTATTAGTGAGATTTACGAGAGGGAGAGAGGAAGAGAAGAAATACCTTGCTACTATGAGTAAATTTATCAGAATAACTCACAGAAATGAGGCAAACTAAACCTCTTCACAACACCATTATGGCCAAGTTAGCATTCGGGCAAGGAAACATCAGTAATAAAGTTTTCTTGCGGGTTTCACTGTATTACGTCATAAACAAATCAAACATCACAGATAAATTTGCCCCACTAAAAATAAAGGATGATTCTACTAGATATCTGCAACAAGATCGCCAATGAGCTCGATTCGATGCCATATCGCGAAGGGTTTCTAACCAAGAACTATGATGCGCACGTGGGCCCCATCCTGGCAGATTAGTGGGTCCTATAGTACACAATTTGGATGTGACTTCAACAGCTTCTGACATGTCAAAATCTGCTCACCTTGACTATAGCACCAATTTGGTGCTGAATGTGAGAAAAAAGTTTTATTGAGCAGTCGAATTAAGGGCATACGAAAAACGTGATCGAGCGAACGAAGTTGATGGAACTTTATTTGTTTTTCTATCGAGGATCACAAGTTGGCAGATTCAAAGATTGGTCTATGGATGTCAATGTTGGTAATTCGTTGTTGGTAACCAACATGTGCTATGCCTCTCAAGCAAAGATGGTCGAATGCTTGTAGACTTCTAAAATCATCAACAAAAAGAGGCCAAGTTTTACTAGTGTATAGTAAAACTGCGCTTACAGATGCCTAGTAAACACGACCTTTAAGGTAGAGTGAAATTCTCGCGTTTCTCAATAAATGGCGAAGGTTCTAGAAAGCTTATCTAGCTATCGGGATTTTCATTCTTTAGTCGCAGAGTTGGAGTGAGTGGTGGGTAATTTTGTAAAATTATCTTACATTTAGAGGGTGCGAATTTCATACCGAAAGATAAGTCTGCTAGTCTATTCATGGTGGCCTGAGCAGAATCTCGATTGTTGAATAATAGTACAATATCGTCTGCATAGACAAGATCGACTAGCTTACTTCCGGGGTTAACTTCAACATTTGCATCCTGAATGTGTTTAAGAGTGTTTTTCATAATAGCATCGATTACAAAATTAAAAAAAGGGGGGGAAGTAGACAGCATTGGCGAACACCAGTGCTGATTGTATAGTTGTACGTTAGGTCGTTGTGGATGGTGTATAATCAAGGTTGTCAGTGAAAACGCAAAAGGCATGCGTTAATTAGGGGACACCTTTATGCAGAGCTTTAGGCCACGCCTGTTTTTGTATATTTTATTTTGTGTATGTCGAAATTTATTTCTCTATAGGAGTTTCCGGTTTGTTTAGTGAGATTCTACATTATTGTTTATATTCCATAAAATACATTATTTATTTTTAGTTGTATAAAAGATGGTAAACAATTCAATTATTCTATCTATACGTTTACCTGTATACGTCCAGCATAACTTGACCTAATATTTCTTAGACTTCAGATGATGTCCATCAGAATGGTACACTTCTACAGGTTCTCAATCATTTCGTTTGTGTGGACCCCAATAAAGCTATACGAGTTGGCTTCTAGAGAGATACCCAGATGTGTTAGCTTCGCAGCAGCTACCTTTGAAGTAAACACCAATCAAATTTTATTTAACCAGTCCTCAAACAACTTAATAACACTACCGCCAGCCGCCACGCACTGAGGCGTTTCTACCTTCTTTGATCATCATCAGTATACGACGGCAAACTGACTATCGAGGATCAAACCGCATTGAATATATATGGAAATCAAATTTAGATATGCGGCTCTCACCTCTAGCAGTCTTGCATACATTGAACTTGACTGCAAATGTCGGCTGCACAATTTCTATGCAGTCACGAACATTAACTGTTTGCAGCTTTCGCCACATATACATATATAGGCAATACAATTTAAACAATAATTGATTGCGCGGGTGGTGGTAACAATTCTTTAAATCAAGTTTGCTTGCTTGAAGTAAACACCAATCCCATTGTATTTAACCAGTCATCGAACAACATAACAAAACTACCGCCAGCTGCAACGCACTGACGCGTTTGGACCTTCCATGATCATCATCAGAGTACGACGGCAAACTGACTATCGAGGATCAAACCGCATTGAATATATATGGAAATCAAATTTAGATATGCTGCTCACCTCTAGTAGACTTGCATACATTGTACGTGACTGAAAATGTCGGCTGCACAAATTCTATGCACTCACGAACATTAGCTGTTTGTAGCTTTCACTACACATATATATGTAGAAAATACAATTAAACAATAATTTATTGCGCGGGTGGTGGTGACATTTCTTTAAATCAAGTTTTCGTGCTTGAAGTAAACACCAGTGCCATTTTATTTAACCAGTCCTCGAACAAGATAACAAAACTATCGCACTGACGCGTTTCGAGGACTGGTGGAAATGACTGAATATATGTGCTATCACCCGGGCAGTAATACAAAAGTCTTTAGTAGCCGTTAATTCACGTCCATATAACCGTGGAACAACTAAAATATAAAAAGTGGCAAATAAGGAAACATTTCTTTTAAATAGAAGTAATTATAACGACAAAAATAATAATTTAGACAATAATAAAGCAGAGTGCTTTATAGTGTACTGATCTAGTTAATATGCATTTACTTACATAGATACCACATAGAAATGAAGCAATCTTGACTTCTACACAACACTATTATAATCATGTAAGATTTAAGGTAAGGCAATTTATCGGTAATACAGAATCGATTTATTTTCTGGATATAAGAGTCAAAAAGCATTTATCAGAGGCAAAAATTACTAACTGACTTGTTCTCACAGGCCGCTTTATGATATATCATAACTGTTGCGTTGTCTGCGTTGGTTGAGCCATAATCTCTGAAGATCGTTTACAAATCCCGCTCCCCAAGCTACCCAGGCATCCATGATAGACGGAGGGATTCGTAGAAGTATTTAGCACGCTGTGTAGAGAACTAGTTATTATAATTTGAGATATCGGCGACATGTTTACACTTAATTTTGCACTCATTAACGAAGAGACACTTATATTAAAAGAAATCCGCTGGAATTTAGCCACATATAGGACCAGTGAAAAACCTGTTTACGCTTGCCTTATCGACATTAGTTCTTTCTGGAACCCGTTGTATAGTTCATTTAATTTTTTGTTAGGTTTGGAGTTTTGTGCCTACTCCAACTTACAGACAATCAGTATGCACGAGAATCTTATGTATGTGAGATTGCACATGTTGTTTCGCTGACTTGTATTTCCTTGTAATAAAGCAGCAATACATAGTAATTTTTAAGAACCGAGGCTTCAGTGCTGCATAACTATGAACAAAATTCATGGCTATTGTTTTGGATGGATAAGTTGTATTTAGATTTTATTTTCGTCTGACACTAATCTGAAGAGGAGCATTGAATATCAAGGATTCAGTGATTCTAACTTTCTTCAACAATCCAAACTTACCTTTTCATCGGGAACACGATCACATCATGTCCGTGTCAACTGCGCTGTGAAATCTATTGCACATTCTTTCTGTTAAAATAGGATGGCTGTAACTCAATTACATTGAGAAAGATACATTTCCACGTTAAAATACCTTTGATAAATCAAGTATTCTTGTCAATAAACGACCAATGTATTTCATGAATATTTAACTAAATATATATATATATATATATATATATATATATATATATATATATATATATATATATATATGCAATTATGTATTAGGTGTTGCGAACCTAGTAACAAATTAGTTCAATTGTGACCAGAAGAATAAAGCAAAGGCTGCATGAGCGGAAAGTATAATCTCATGCACATTCGTTTCGTGCTTACTGGCGACTCATCAGTAGGAGCCGGTATTACGCCCTTTAACCACTATATATTTTGGTCATGAATGTGGGATAATAGGACGGTACAATTATCCCACATTCTTGACTAAAATATATAGTGGTTAAAGCCGTACTTCCGAATGGCGAATGAGCTCTCAACAGCCACCGGCAACCGTGCAACTTACTGCTGCCTTGCAGACTGCGCTTGGATGTGCAAAGGCTAGAGGTGCGTCCTCGATCAAAAAGCCGAGTGGTGAGGGGACACAACTTGTACCAAATTCCCAAGAAACTCCTCAAGTATGGGCCAGCTTATCACTCCAAAGGGTCATCCACAGTAAACGTAAACGTAAATAGTAGTTAAAGGGCGCAATACCGGCTCCTACTGATGAGTCGTCAGTAAGCACGAAACAAATGTGCATGAGATTATATTTTCCGTTCATGCTGCCTTTGCTTTATTCTTCTGGTCACAACTGAACTAATTTGTTACTAGGTTCGCAACTCCTAATACATACTTGCAAATATCAAGCCTATTTTATTTTACCATTTGCGAAACAGTAAGTGTTCTGAAATGAGATTGATGTATTACTTAATTTCGATTTAATGCTCGTTGATGCTGGTACTATGAGTTGCCGCGTTTTGCTGAATCTCATAATGCTATTATTGTCTTTTGCTTTTATTTATCTCGACGGAGAATTTGATTTTTGAACCAAATTCATTGGTTTGTTTTATAGTTTCAGCTTGGTCTACTACTTTCTAGATTATCAAAAGTAGACCATTCATATGTCTCTCGTAATGTGCGCTCTGGTCAGTTTTATTTTTCTGGTTAGTTTTCTTCTTGTATGTATCATCCTGGAGAAGTACAATACAGCATCCCATTGCTACATCGTTTAACTTTAGGAAACATTTCCTTTCAAATGTAGATTAAACTTTCTGTTGCGGACTAATATGGGATCTCTGGGGTCGTTCGTATCTATTAGCAACATTAAACAGGTCCCACAGTGGAATGATCATAAGTAATGATTAAACTTCCAGTGAGGCCATTTTTCTTTCTTGAATGCTTTCCTCGTCAGTTCATCTGCTAGATCGGAGGAGTTCTTGTTGGTGCTTCTGTTTATTATTTACGTTGTGGTTTAAGTAGTTTAGGAAGGAATGAACAAACCGCATCGGAATTGTTTCTCAAAATGTCGTAACCTATTAACTTTTCGGCTTACCGTAAAGCCTTATATGGCTTGTTCCAAACGATTTTGCCTTTCTACTTTATTCTAAATTCTCTCATCTGTCATCAGATTCAGCCAATGAAGACTGAACGCGTTTCTCCATTTTTTCAAAAATATTTTTTTCTGGTCGCAATTTTAGCTGAATCATGCTTTTATTTGTTGTCTGGTTTTAATTATGGTCGATAATTTATGTTCTTCATAGACCCATTAAAAGCAGCTGCTTCGGGTATAACAGCTCCTGAGCATTTCTCGAGTGTGGCAAATCTTATGACTGTCTAATTTTAGTAGCTCGATTTAGGATGATTTGTCTTTGTTTGATGTCCTTTTTTGTAGTTCCGGTGTTCTGACTATTACTGATTTTGTCCTTGGTCGTTGAACACTTATGGAGCGACGCATTATAAAAGTTTTAGAAGATTTATCATTGTGCCACCGGACGGGGCTCGAACCAGGGCATGTTTGCTTTTTTTGGACAATACTTGAAGAGTTCCCAATAAAAACGAAACAGCTCTATTTGATGAATTAGCTTTGTTATCCTATACAAGGCTTAGTTTATACTGACAAATGTCTTTATACTATGATCGTAAGTTCTCAAAATTCATTTAAATAATTGTTTTCACAACCCGCGCAATCAGTGATTGTTGAATTCTGTGGAGATGGAGTTTGGACTAGATACGTTTACGGTGGCTTGGTTTGCTATGCCACCATGCAGGTTATCTGGTTTATGTTGCGCAACCGCTGATTCAGTATGGAACCGGTTTATTTTCCCATATTTATTGTTACGGGCGGTGAAGTTCAACCGTTGTTCTGTTGTTTTGCATACACGACAGAAGAACAACGGCAACAATTGACAGCTCGCCATTTTGTAGGTAGTAAATAATTTGATGCTTCTCCTTTTAGTCAGTAACAAATGATAGATTTAGGATTGATTAGTTATTGTTTGCTTTCACTCTCGCTAATCATGTTCAATGCCTACTTTATTTCATTCCACCTGTGGCCATTATATCAAGTGGTGACCTTGTCGGGTTAGTTTTGTGCATATTACTTCATAAATAAGCTTCTAGGAGTATACACTATACTTGTTGTAGCATTTCGCAAATCTGCCGTTGTGGGTAGCTTGTTGGAATAACGTTTATCCCGTACGTAACGAAATTTACATAGTTTATGCTTGGTCACTCGAACTATGCGCAAATTTTGTTTATTCTCCTCGGTCATTACAATTTTATGCGAAATTCGATGTTCTCTAAGTAGCAGTGTAATATTTTTTGCATTTATGTGGAGACTAAATTTGTATTTACTTTAAATAAAATAATATTTTATTGAATTTTACGGTGTATTTTTTTCCCACTACCAAATTAACTCTTTTGCACAGGATTTTGATAAAATTGGCATTATTTAAAATCGCTGATGAGCGAAAAGTATATATGGCTCTTAAATGACCATTGGTTGCGCGGGCTGTGATAACAATTTATTAAATCAAGGTTGTGATCGGGAAATAAACACCTGTCCCGTTATGTAAATACATTTATCGGTATGAACTACGCATTGTATAATGCAGAAAGGGCAATTCATCCTGTAGACTAGTTTCGTCCTTATTGGGAACTCATCATGTACTGCCCAGAATTTGCTGTAGACAGGACTCGAACCTGAGCACGTCTGCTTTGGAATCTGTTGCTCTAAAAAAACCTTAGTTAATATATAACTGAAAACTGTGACAGAGTGGCTCAGTGGTTAGAGCTTCCAGCTTTCGAAGCAGATGTGCCCAGGTTCGAGCCCTATCCGCGGAAAATTGTGGAAAATATGTGATAAGTTCCCAATAAGGCCAAAACTGGTCTACTAGATGTATTACCGTTTTCACATTATACAATTCTTAGTTTATACTGAAAAATGTTTGCATCTAATAGGACTGATGATTACATCAAGATCGATTCCTTTAATTTATTAAACATCGATCTTCTCTGTTTAACAATGTATAAAGAGAAGTGTCTTCATCATTCGCACAGGTAGACGTGGTGCATCTATCACGTATTATCCTCGGTATTGGTCAGACGTCATGCTGTTTGTCTTAGAAAGATTTAACAGGTCTCAGTCAATTTTATCTTGAGGTCTTCTGACATTTGTTTTTTTGTTGATATTATTCATATTCGAATTCAAAATATTCATTTCTCTCTAGGAAAGGCCTACTTTCGTTTTATTTGCGAACCAGTTCTGTAGAAGGTAGTTGAATACGCAAAAAATCGTCTTTTTCCCGAAGAGCTATTGGGTGCATTGGTTGGTATAATTTCATTGACCTAACTTTTTAAAACTAAACGTGAATGAAGACTATTGTTTTTAGCAAATTTCTTTTATGGCGAATCTATCTTAATAGTTTTGTAGAGAATTGTTAACCCTACTCCAACATCCTATAGCTAACCCGTCTTCATAAACTTTCTTCTATACTGCAGGTTCATTCACGTCTACCTAGTCCGGCCAGAACGACCGCCCCAGTCCAAATAAAGAGGAATAGATTTGGCAACGGCGTTAAGAGTATGATTAAAAACTGCTAATAGCAAAGAATTGTTGGCTTTTATATCCTCACTGTACAATTCTTTAGAAAATAGTTTAATAAATATTGTAATACAATCTATTAAAATTTTAGCATATTAGCAAAGTTCACAGAAGAAATTTACAAAATGTTTTACGCCCTGTTCTTTTTAAACAAATCTTGATTGAGAAATAATAGAATAATCCTAAAAAGAAAGAACACACACACACACACATACTATAAACCCATAGTACAAAGTCAAATAGTGAAATGTAATTAACATTTATATCGCATTTACATTTCTTCATAAAATAAGGCACAAATTTACATTAACTCAGTAGCTAACAGAAAAATGTTGCAGAATTGTTTAGTCCAATCAATAATCACGCAAAATATACATATTGCAAACGATATATATGCACACAATTAAGCAGTGGTTCTTTATATATTTCTGACACATTATACATGAAAACAATTACCCAGTTTGTTACTGAGTCAGCTATGCATCTGAACTACTATATACTGAATTTACTAAGAGGTCACTCTTTTTATCTGCACAACTACACCTAGATTAAGTAAACAGGTACGAATCCAAGTAAATTGCATACAGAGCGTTTGGAGGTTTATTAAAGCATTTATTAAATACGGTGCAAGGAATTTATTTTAATTAATATTCCGGTTTTTATTAAATTTTAAATGAAGCTTGCTTATTTTAGATTAACCAATCCCATTCTGTTAAACAATCACGCAACAAAACAAAACCATCGTCATTCACACTGACTGCGTTATGCGTCTAAGTGAAAGAATTAGATCGATTTTTATTTCAAAATAGAATTAAAAAATTATATTTGGCTATCACAACCCGCGTAATCAATAATTGCCTAATGGTACAGCTTTTTAATATAAAAGTAATATCAGGTACCGAAAATTACTTGCAATTGGTCTTATTGATTGTCGGCGAAAAATGCATTCATCTAGACCGGGCTATTTTGCCGCATATTTGATTTATTTGAATATCTTGTGTGATTGACTCTGACTTCACACAAAGAAAATATATATATATATATATATATATATATATATAGAGAGAGAGAGAGAGAGAGCCTTATCGATGGCGAAGTAGTTTTTCAACTTTTTTCAAGCATACAGAAATTGAGATTTAGGTATATCGCACGGGAGATTCCGTAAGAGCCTATGCCAGTAAAGGAATTAACCAGGATTCACCATAAGAACTTGTTTATAGCTTGATTTCCAAACATTTTCTCAATTTTTAGTTTAATTTCTCAAGTGATCGTGATATGCGTCACGGTCAAGTGGCCGATTTCGTTAATACTAATGTCCGGACACGAAACTGTTGGTCTACCTGTTCTGTGGTTTCAGCCATCCATTAATGTTTCCCCTTTTTAGCGTCAAATTAGTAAAATTATATTAATCTTGCTTGTACCTTTCAGGCGTGTCCGTCATGTACGTCTCTTTTGGAATGCTACAGTTCATGGTATGCATCACCGGGCCTGCTAAATCTGTAACACCATTGCTTAGAACGAGATACATTACGATTTACGGTCTATGCACAACGTAGAATAAATTTGTATAATTCATATTTATTAATTGCTTCGCTTTGAATGAATCTGGTAAATGAAACGATAGACGGTATAATTAATTAATTGTATATTGTGTGAACAGCATAATACTTCAACAGTTTTGTCAAGATTGAGCACATTAATTATTAATTATCATAGTTAGTGTAATGCTATATTATGATATCCGAATATACAGCATAGATCTGTCTTGAATGAGGATATCACAGTTGCCACAGGTGGTTCTTTCTGTATGGTGTCAACCATGAAGATGGAACTAGAAATGAAGTCCCGAAACGAAGTAAAAATTCTAAAATACTTGGTTCAATGGCATTTTTGGACAATCTATTTGTGGACAGTTTCAGACTGACCCATCAGTCATTGCAAAAGTCAAGCTGTGCACCTGGAAATATATAAGAATCAACAGTCTACCGGCCTACGATAGCCATCAGTTGTCCCGCAATAGACTACTGCGAAAAAAACTTGATACAACATGATAGTTTGCATGTTGATATACATGATACAGAGAGCATTGTAAAAAGTATTGAGTTAATGATGACTACTACTACTACTGTTACCTGTCACATGGACATAAAAATTCGTTCCAAACGTCGCTCATTTCTGTACTGCATTTTTAAAACTCTGTTAACAAGAAAGTCCTAATAAAAGTGGCAGCATCAATTTCATTCAACGATGATTATAAAAGCTCTATAAATCGACATGCACGATAATAAGGCCGATAAGAGCCGTGCTAGTTCTATTACAATATAACTCTAGAAATGAAGCTAAAATCCATATTCTTAGCCATGAAGTGTAAGTGATTATTGTTGATGTGCTGAGCATTCTGACTTTGTTGATAATATAACAAAAGTAATGGAAATATGTACACACAAATCTTTTATCGATTATCGTAAATAAGCTTTTCTCATTTTAACGGCCGTGTGATTACATATGGGAAGAAAATATTTTTTCGCAGATTTTCTGCTTTAAGTAGTCAATATGCAATGATTTCATATATAGTTTATCTTTTATTGCACTAAGACGTAAAAATGCCATTAATCTGAGGAAATTTACTATTAAAATTTTTTGAGATTACCAAAATTCATCTTTGCATTTTTTAAGCTTAAGTTATCATCCCCAACGTTGGTTTTACTCCCATTGTGCTTTCCGGTTGCTAATCTTTGTTAGGTAGACTGGCTTCGTCCTTATTGGGAACTCTTGCACTACTTTTAATCTTGGTTGCGACCTTGATATAAACACCTGATCCATTATGAACATATATTTGTCAGTATAAACCAAGAAATGTATAGTGTAGAAAAATAGTGGGATAAGTGTTTTTAAATAATTATTATTACTTTCCGCGCAGTAATTGATTGTTTAATTAAATGAAAATTGCATTACTAAGAGAAATTTGCTTTGAATTTCTGTCTACCAGTTTGCTTTAAAACACTCAAAATTGTGCACTCTTGTTAAAGTTTTTAACCAATAATACTAATCGTTGGAACATATTTGGCGACTCTGGTTACTATTAAACAATAATTGATTGTGCGGGTGGTGGTAACATTTCTTTAAATAAAGTTTGCGAGCTTGATATAAACACTAATCCCATTGTATTTAACCAGTCGTTGAATTGGCAGTAGTTTTACTATACTGTTCGACGATTGGTTAAATACAATGGGATTGGTGTTTACTTCAAGCTCGCAAACTCTATTTAAAGACTGGTTACTCATAGTTAATTCTGAAGTTGCTTTCTATTATATCCAAACTCGACCTCATCCAAACCGGTCATTTTCTATATAAATTACATAAAACTACTTGTAGTTCATAATATAAATTTTATCGAATTTAACTAAAATGTATTAGGATAGTTATAAATCATTGTACGGAAGCGTTTTTGCTCCATTTATCGGCTGATTTAATAGAGAAATAGAACACAATAATTAGTTTTGTTTGATTATAAAAAACGGTCTACATAAATAGTACTCAAAAAATATTAGTCAAGAAAGTTCAAATAGAAGAAGCAACAAAGCACAGTTTCGCTTGAAATATGGAGTTTATTCTTTTTGAACAAAATTAATTATTATGTTCATTTCTAGTGAATCCGTTGACATGATTTAGCGAAAGCGATCTATACGATGATAGAAATTTTCTGTGCGGGTTGTTATTAGCGATGTGTTTACTAATTCGGTATGTAACATCATTTGCGCTGCTGCCCTAATTTTTTTAATTCTTTTTGTTAATTCGCCGTCAGAATTTCGTCCATGAAAAGTGTAATATAGTTTAGTTTTAGTTACCAATTTTACTTCACCTTTGCTGCCATTGCGTGAAATAAATAAAACGGCATTACAGAATGTTCTAGCGTGTACGGCCTATGTTAGTGCGTTTTTAAACTTCATTCTTTGTTTTCTTTACATAACTGCATTTCTCTATAATTAGAAAATTTTACATAGACACGTGCATAATTAAATATTCTAGTTTCCTGTACAGTGTGTTCCATAAGAGTTTATGCCAACTAGGTAGAATTCACTGGGCATTTCGACTGAATTCGGTTTACCGCTAGACTATCATTTAGGTGTCTTGCTAAGTGGGTGTTCGATGCGGCGTGTTCAAGTGACTAATACCGCAAAGGAAAGTAACTGTTAACAAGATTGATGGTTTTTCTTTTGGGAATTTGATCGGATGTATAATTAGTCTTCTTAGACAGCGTTCCAACCAACAAAATCGACGTTCTATAACGAGGTTGGATGGTAGTGATACACCAGATAGCGGCCGGATAGATCCGATCAGCTAGGACATTGTGCTTCTGATTGATATCTCCTGAAGCTCAGTAGGCAATGGCCTAAGCCGAGCCAAGCAAAAGTATGCATTAACAATACTGTTCATTTGAATCCAGCTGTCATTGACCATCTCTCATTCCCAAAAACGAAGGCCAAGAGTATAGGCGACTGTAAGGCCTTGAGTTTGGTTCCTAGTGAAATTGACGGGCGATTCCAAATTCATTTGAATAATTTTCCAACGAAAGCCAGAGAAGACTTTATCGTATTATTATTCCACAATCGAGATTCTGCACTGGCCACCTTGAATAGCTTAGCAATCGTTGTTACGTCTTTCTTTATGAATTTAGCACCCTTTAAATGCATGGTAATTTTATAGGATCACCCACCACTCACTTCAACTCTGCAACTGCAGATTGAAGATCTGAACTTAGTTGACAGTTTTACATACCTTGGAAGCTCTAGCAATAACTCAGGCAATATGTCTGACGTGGTGAGTATGAGATACGCGAAAGCTAGAGTAACTTTCTCGGATCTTCGCCATTTATGGAGAAACGCGAGTATTTCACTCTGCCTTAAAGACCGTGTTTACAATGCATCCGTATGCACAGTTTTATTATACGCAAGTGCGACTTGGCCACTTCTATTTAATGATTTTAGACGCTTCCAAGCATTTGACCACCGTTGTTTAAGAAGCATAGCACATGTTGGTTACCAACAACGCATAACCAACGCTGATATCATATACGTATTTCTGGTTCGGCCAACAAGTGCTCGTTACAAAAACAAATAAGGCTCCATCAACTGAGCTGGTTCGGTCAGATGCTGCGTATGCCCTCAATTCGATTGCCCAGTTGAACGCTATTTACTCACCCAGCAACAGATTGGCGTAATAAACAACGTGAGCAGATTTAGACATGGAAGAAACAGTTAAATCAACTACATCCAAATTGGGCAGTACAGGACTCACTCATCTGCAAGGTTGCTGTCCATTTGCGTGTCATAGTTAATGTTTTGAAACCCTGTGCTTACGGGATTACCAGATTTGTGCAATAATGTATATTTTAAGATTGGCGGTAATCGAATGTGATCTTAATTTTCGTTTAGTTTGTATATGCATATAGTCAATTTGACGTTTTGGAGGCCTGATGCAAGACAGTGGCTCTTAATACTAAATTGCTGTGAAGTTTGAAACGTTTGTTTATTGGGTCACATTTTCTGTTGGCCCTATGTGAAAAAGTATTAATGAACAGCTTCTATGACATATACGCTTGTTGTTCTTCATTCTTTTCGCATTTTACTGTAATTTTTGTGGAATTATAATTTTATACGACCTGAAGTTCTGAATGTTTAGGTTTCTTGTAAAGACCAATCCTTGTTTTCTCGTTCAATTTATTCCCGGTCATAACTCGCTCTCTCTCACTCTCTCTCTCACACTCAAATATGTGTGTATAATATTTCCTTAGTGGCATAGAGCTATTATGTTATGTACATCTTATTTTCTGGCTACCGACACGGTCGTAAATTTCCTTTTATTTGGTCTCACACGCATACAAATAAAACCTTTATCATTATTATTTGTATTGATCTTTAAAAGGTTATGCACATCAGTTTGTGGATATTTGTAAATCACGACTTGTTTACCGGGAACCTGCTTTGCATTCGACTTAAATTGACTTGGTATTTATTTGCCGTTAAATACCACATCCATTGTTGTGTGTATGTGTTTGCTTGTTTGTTTGCCAGCTGCTGTCTAACTCTGCTTTGCTTACTGTCTCATTGACGTACTTATTGACCTTTCTCGATACAGACACCAATCACCCATACGCTAAATTTTAAATGTAATTCGCATGTTCTTCCTGTAACCCGCTAATGTACCAATGCAGTTTCTAGTAGTTTGGTTGCTTGATCTGTTTTTTCTTCATGTTCATTTTGTTTGCATGTTTCTGATTTTTTAAATTTTTCTACTGTTCTTGCAAACTTATCTTTTTGTTATTTGTCTCTGCAGTTTGTTTTGTTATTCGTAGTTTTCTATTGTCTTTACTTGTCCATTCACAAGCTTCATCTATTGCATTAAACATCCTTTTGGATATTATTTTAATTCTTCTTTCATTTTTACGTACTGACTCGTAGTCAGAAGTTATCTTCCTAACTAACTTCTAGTGGGCTCTTGACAGTCGTGCTTGTCTCGTTATCTTAAACCTTCCCAGTTCTAAAATGATGTGACTACTTCTATTTATGAACCAATTATGATGCACAAGTCTAGTTTGTGCATAATTTATTTTCTGTTATGAAGTTGGCCGACCAGTTGATCAGTGAAGATGCATGATCTTTAGCCATATGGCTGCAGAAAACACGCTGCAGTCCACAGATCTCCATTACTATGTATAGTTTTCTTTATTAAATTCATATTGATTGCGCGGGCGGTGATAACAACTAATTAAGGAAATCAAAGTTGCGATCTTGATATAAACACCTGTCCCATCATGTACATATATTTTTCTGTGTAAACTAAAAATTGTGTAATGTAGACAATTCGATTCATCCAGTAGACCGGTTTTGTCTTTATTGGTTATTCATCACGTACTGCCCAGAATTTGTCGCGGACAGGTCTCGAACCTGAGCATGTCTGCTTTGTAATCTGTTGCTCTAATTAAAAATCATTAGTTAATCTATAATTGAAAATTGTGCTTAGTGTGTGGCATGGTGGCTCTGTGATCAGAGTACTAGATTCCGAAGCAAACGTGCTCAGGTTCGAGCCCTGTCCTCGGCAAATTCTGGGCAGTGCGTGATGAGTTCCCAATAAGGAAAAAACCGATCTACTGGATTTATCGCCTTGTCTACACTATAAAATACCTAGTTTACACTGACATATATGTAATTATTTGTTACTCTCGTCTCAGTTGTAATTTTTCCATGTTTGTTTTCCTTTGCTGGTATATTCTTCATTTTTCTTAAAACTGCTTCCTACTTCCAGGTAGGGGTTTAAATTATAACTTTTTGCATCCTGATCGCTTGATTTGATCTAGATTTTTTAACCTGGAAGAAGCACTGCATATAATATATAAAGACTCAGACAAATCAGTCAATGCGATATCTGTGTAAACACGAATTTACAACAAAGCTATGCTTTAAAATTATTTCTCAATTTCTATTACTAGTTAGAATGAAACTTGCAATATGAACACAAAAATAGACAAGTTCATCAACCTGGCATGAGTTTCCATATTTCAACATACGCGTTTCTTAGAAATTCTGATTAATACGAAAAGACTGAATAAAAATATCTTAATTTATTGATTTTCTTTATGGAAATGTTTCTTTCCTGGCACGTTCTTTTTTATTGGTGTTTGATTAATATTCCAAAACTGTTTATAGCTAATAATAATGAGATCTTGATTTATTTATGTATAAATCCAGAAAGCGCTTAACACATGCACACCTGAGATTACACCTTTTGTGAATGCTGACTTTGGCCTGTTATCCTGGTTCTGTTTGGACTAGCATGTCACTAGATATGTCGTGCTTAACACATCAACTGCTATATGTTTATCCAGTGGCAGGAATTTCAGCAGTCATTTTTAGCGTTGATTTACTGTTGCAATTTGGTTACACATGCAAAATCAGCTTTATAACTAGACTGGACACTTAACAACTATTTGTAGTTTCGTATTTCCGATTTACCGTAATATGTAAGTACACACAGTGGTTTGATCTCGGTTAGTTACCTTTTCGTCGTGCTCTTGTGCTGGCCATGGACGACCAAATTGCGTTAGTACATGCGACTGACGGTAGGTTTTTTCACTTTTTGTGCTGTTGGTGAAATTAAATGTGCATCCTATGTTCGAAAACTTAATTTTAATTAATTTTATCGACATTAACTCCTTCTATGTTAGTTTAATTTTAATAGTTACTTAAGTGAAGGCAATATTGTTATTGTTAATGTAATGAATAAGAGGTTTTTTTTACCTGTGATAACAGATGATTTTGAAGTTACTTCATTTTAATGTCGCGTAAGCTGTGCGGCTATATCCTACATAAATTACTCGGCAAACCTTCAAAATTGAATTTGGACTTAGATGAATACATTAAACAGGCTTGCTGCCTTTATTTTTGTTGTTTTAATTATTTATGTCCCTCTATGCTGAATGCAGCTGTGCGTGTTCAACAATTTTGGTGGCATGTCTAAAATGAATTTTGAGATTTTATCGTAGCATTACAGTTTTCACAATTGAATTTCAAAAAAGACGGAAGAGCGAACTGATACTGATAAAAAAGTGATGAAATCCTGACGTACGAAAATGCACACTCACTCAAAATGTGTACAATATAGTCACACATATGCACGGCTCAAGTTTCGCAAAAACAAAATAAAATCAACTAACGATATATATTTATCGACAATTTCAATCGTTATGCATATCAAAAGTGAGAGAAAAGATCTAGACCAACTTCGGATTGGGGCTCGATTATGAATGGGTTGTGTGGATAAATTTGATGCACGTCGTTGTGTTCTTCAGTTAGGCCATCGGTATTAGAGGTCCACCATAGTTGCTCTCTAAACTAATTGGCTGCTTTCCACTCGATAGCAGGCTATGCTTAACGATAACATCTCTGACAAAGTGGCTGGATAGATTGAAACCTGTAATTCTAAAAAAATATTAGACTTTCTGTGAAATAAAATAAGGAGCCACTCGTCCATCTCTATAAGGATAAAATCCAGCATGTAGGTCGTGTTTATTATCAGCATTCAATTTATTCCACTGAGGCCATAATAGATGACCGGCTACAGCTGTCAGTACCTGGACAGCACTGAGCAAATGCATTGGATATTTTTGGTATATATCACGGTCAGCTAAGTGTCACATGGTATAAATCAGGAGGAAAATTATCAAATATCAATTGATTCCGTTGCCACATTAACGGTCAAATACAATCATTCGGTTAAATCCGTTAGTTGTAAGGCATTTTGTTGGAAGCGTTATATTTTGTGTCTTGAGTGTAGACTACATAATTTTTGCCTTTCAGATGCCTCACAGGAAACTTGTACTAGATTAATACTGTTGACAAGGGGCGCATTTGAAACCCATATCCTGTTACTTTACGTGAGATCAACTTATCACTATGACTCAGCTACGCGAAATAATAGCGTTCAAGATGGCTGATAATCGCTTGTTTGTGGATGCCGGCGACTGAGCAATTCTCTCATTTTTTCTATAGAACCGAACAAGTTCAATTTTGAATATACGAAGGTAATTCTACAAGGCAAACAGAATGTCGTTTTAGTGCCTGTATCAAAATTTCATATTACCCAACAATAAGAATCAGACTACTGATATGAGAACAGAAGTCCAATTGGAGAATTGATATTCATATGCGACTGGGAGCTGTCTAGATTATATGGTATAGTCCTTACTAAGATATGAACTACAGCCTTCCTATGCGCGCTTTTAAGATCTTCGTGTAGATGGAAACTTTCAGCTGGTTGCTCTAATCGCTAACAAATCTTATATTGATTGCGACAAACCGAAATGTGAAATTGACTAAATTTAAAAACCCTTTTAGTCAAAATTTGCTGACCAATACGACGTAATCTATGCTGAAGTTTACAAAGCAACTTGTGTCCTTCGGTTGAGCCCTCTTCATATTTATTCTGATGCATTTTGAAAATCTGTATTCAAAATCATTTTCGAATAATCAGTCTAAGGATGGCTTAAAATTCATGGGACCAGTGAGAACTCATCAATCAATTGAAAAAACAAGCTGTGTACACGGAAACGTAAGGAAATCAAATTTTGCCCATCTACGAATGCTATCCATTGTCATGCAACCATCAATTGTGGTACAAGTTTGATTTGTGCTGCATCAAAGGTGATAACTGTCATTGTTCTCAAAAGATATGTGTAAAACGAGACAAGTGAACTATGCCAGTTTATAGAGGGTTTCGACTGGCAGTGGATTGCATGGAACAAATTCAGGCACTCACTTGCACTCTCGTGTAACGCCATTAGTTCAGACAGACTACCAAATTTGTTTTTTAGACAGTTCGACTGAATTAGATTATGAGTCGCGCAAAATATTACGGTGGCCATATTTTATTTTATCGTCCTAGCTGAAACTGTTCGATTACTTGACGCCTATTATACGCACTATTAAAGATCTTTCTGAATATAGCGGTTGGCTCCGGCGTTTGACAAGAATGTGCTATTGCTCCCACATTGATTGGCCATCTTATCGATACAGTCTCTGTTGAAGTCCACGCAGCTATAACCGTCTGGACGATGTGGCCGACTTGCCGACCTCCAATAAGTTTACAATTCTATTACGATTGCAGAATAGAAGAGGAACACATGATGACCATTAACAGTGTTGAATAAGTATTTATTCGGCACGATATGATGCGAAACGCCTAGAAAAATATCATTATGGCCAGTATTGATCCGGCATCTCTTGTGATACCCGACTAATTAATTTCTGTGGAGGTTTTAAGACGTATTTTCTTTGTTCTAGCTTACTCTGACGAATTATGAAAGCCGCTCAGGAATCACTTATTTCATTAATCACGAAGTCCAGAGTCTTCATGTCAACTATAAAGATGTTCCTTTTTATTTTTAGACGCTCGAACTTTACTATGGGAATTCGATTGCGTTGGTTAGGGAACATTTTGAGAAGTTCAAGTCCACAGCCTGCTTGACAGGCTACTTGGTACGATACCGGTGACAGTCTGGGTATATATCAATAATCTCGTAGCAGGATACCGTTATTCGCGATATCGGTCACTTTATATGACCGCCAAGTGCACTCAGAAAATATGTGTGTCTGGCGGAGAACTGAGTTAAAAGTTCTGCCTTATTGATATAGGGACTTCGTAGCCCCCCGGGCGGAATATGTAGATTTCCGTTTATAATTTTTTGCATACATGCATACGTATGTATGTATGTATGTATGTATGTATGTATGTATGTATGTATGTATGTATGTATGTATGTAGGTATGTATGCATGTATGTATGTATGTATGTATGTATGTATGTATGTATGTATTTATGTATGTATGTGTGTATGTATGTGTGTATGTATGTATGTATGCATGCATTTATGTATGTATGTATGTATTTATGTATGTGTATTTTGCTTGTTTTTATGTATGATGTCTAAGATCTTGTAATGTATTCTTTGTGGCGTTTCCTTATTAATTGTTATCCTGTGGTGTCATAGTACGTGCAACAGGTTTAATTTTCATTATTTTGTGTCACTGATAACAAAGAATATTATCGGTCGTTTTGTTAATCTCGTTGACTTTATTTAAATAATCGTCTTCATAATCTTGTTAATCTTTATAAATATAGTGATAAATTTGTTTTACTAAATATTTTCCTAATTTCCTTTATTTTATGTACAAAAATGTCGATTTAAATCAGGATTTGTCTAATTTACCTTACTGCTTCCTCTCTTCAGATGTACCTGAAATCTTTACCCGGACTTTTGTCTAGTCCACCACTTATATATTACTCTAAATTCTTCTATCCACCCTCTCATTTTACTTTACTACTTGTTTGCACGTGTGCTACGCCCGTCTTCGTGGCTACATGCAATGTACACTTTATTCCATGAAAGGCAGTTATCCGACAGGCTTCGCCTGTTTATCTAAACTTGTCAATTAACTTGCTAGCACTAAAACTGATTTTCTCGTGTCAGACAGGTAGTAGGTTGAATTAATATTATCTTTACAAAAACTTCGCTTTTTCGCCATGATAGCATGAAACTATTTTCGTCTTATTTTATTTTAGCATTTGTTCATTGGGTAAGGCAGTTATTGTGAAATCACACACTACTGGTCTACCTTTTGTTGTACATGAGAATAAAACTTATTTGGTTAGAAATAAGGTCATGTATCCACGAAAATATCAACATTTTTATTGCATTATATAACATTCTATTGTTCTCGCATAGAAAACTTCACGTCAAACAGTCGATTCACTGCATTTGGCCAAATTTATTACCCTTATTTACATGTGCATGAAGATTCCTGCCAGAAAACACCTGCAATATCTTACATTTTACAGGCTATTTGATTTACATACTTTTTCCTGCTAATTAAGAGTGGAACGACGATTACTGCCCAGGCCACCTTGGACTGATTACCAGTTGATGTTCCGTCTTCTGGCATGAAATTTGCACCCTCTAAATGTAAATTACTTCTACAAGATCACCCACCACACACATCAACTCTGTGGTTTCAAGATGAAGATTTGGTCGTAGTTGATAGGCTTACATATCGTGGTAAATTTATCAATAACTCAGACAATGTGAGCGATGAGGTCAGTATTAGGATCGCGCAAGATTGAATAAGTTTTCCAAACCTTCGCCATTTATAGAGAAATACGTGTATACACTATGCCGTAAAGTCGTGTTTACAGTGCATCTGTACGTGCGTTTTTTATACAATAATGTAGCCTAGTTCTTTAGAGTCGAAGATCTTAGACGCCTTCTGGCATTCGTCCACTGTTGTTTGAGAAACCTTGGTCTTTTTGGTTACCAACAACGAATAAGTAACGCTGGCATACGTAGACTTATTTTTGGATCGTAGAATAAGTTCTCGTTTGAAAATTAAATAGGACTCTGTTAAGTACTCTTTCTTGATCATGTTTTACGTGTACCTGAACTTAGATTTCCAAGCAGAGAATTATTCGCTCTGCCAGTGCCTATTTGGCGTAGGAAACACGGCGGACAAATTCTTACATGGAAATACCGGTTAAAATCTACCACAATAAAATTAGTTTGATTGTAACCATTTCGTATACCAGAATTGGTTCCGCGTTTCCAATATATTGTTCTTGGTCGGAAACTGTGTATTGGTATCGAATCAAGCTCAGTGACGATATTTTCGCGGATTTCTAGTGGTCACCTGTTTCTTAACTCTTTTCCTAATTAGACTGTTGGGATCTAGGTTTCTTTGTTTCTTTTCATTTATGCCTGTTTAATTTAGATGGAAAATACTTATTATCAAGTTTATTCATTTAAGACCAGGTGAATATGTAAAAGTTAGTATGAAAACAGGCACAAACCCATTGAATAACTATTCGATGTTCAAGAATCTTAACGGCCCTACTGATGATTTACTAATATATATAATAGTCACGAAACGCTTTCGCAAACGAAATTATATAATTATTAAATCATGCTTGTATATTTTAGTTTTACACTAGAATCTACCGTACCTTATATAGTCTCACTCACATCCTATTCTTATCGGAAATTTTCTTTCGCTTATATTGTTCAATAGAATCTTCTATGAAGATTCAGTTGCACTCTGTCAAAATACAATTGTATTGTTGCATTTACTCTGCGCATTTCTGTTCATCGTCATCACAGAATACAATGGTGCATTTAAAAAATCCATTTTTCAATTACCATGTAACCATCCGGAAAGAAAAATAAATAAATCTAATAAGTAATAATAAATCCTAATTTTAAACAGAAAAAAAAATTAAAACAGACTTATGAAAGAAGATACCTAGTTTCAATAGAGATGTTTACCTAGGTAACACACAGACATGAATCAGCCTAGACCTCTATATAACAGTGTTACTGCCAAGTCAACTTTAAGGCAATGCGACATTCGCAATACAGCTTAATTGCGGTTTTTTCTGTATCACGCCATAAAAACAAAAAACCTTACAATTAGCTTTACCGAACTAAAAGAAGTACGCCAAAAAGATTATTCTACTAGAAATCTGCAACAAGATCGCCACTGAACTCGAGTCGATTCCATATCGCACAGGGTTTTTAACCCAGAATTATTATGCACAAATTGACCGAATCCTAGTTAGCGAACGGGTCTTATACTAACCGATTTAATTGTAGTTGACTTCGCCAACCTGGCGCTGGCTGAAAGGCTAATGCTCTGCTTGACAATCGCGGCAATGCAGTTGACGTATACATATTTTTTTGTCTACGGAGAAGCACTTCACTCCTATCCAAAAGTACGTCTATGGATGTCAGCGATGCTTGTTTGTATGGTATCGGTAGTGAATGCTTGTAAGCTTCTAAGATCTAGACTTGATTGGACCAATTTTCACAAGCGTATAACAATACTGTACGTGCCGATGCATTGTATACATTTACTTTAAGACGGAGTGAAACACGTGTGTTTCTCAACAAACGGGGAAGGTTAAAATGGGCTACCTTAGCTTTGCCTATTCCCATATTTATCTCGTCACGGTTACCAAGGTACGCAAACTTGTCAACTACGATCACGACTTCACCTTGAAGCCGCAGAATTGAAGAAGTTGGCAGGTGATCCTGTAAAAGTATTTTACGTTTAGGAGGTGCGAATATGATACCGAAAGATGGAACGATGACTGCTAATCTACTCAAAATAACATGGGCAGAATCTCGGTTATCAAATACTAATGCAATATCGCCTGAATAGTAAAGATGGAAAAATAAGCCGTATTGGAGAACTTTTACGCCTACATCATGAATATATTGAAGAGTATAATGCATAATGGTATCTATTACAATTTTTTTAAATGGTAGTAAAATTGTGCGATAATTCATTGTAGACCCTAAAACGATCATAGGTGCTTGCATAGAAATAAAGTATAATATTTCCAAATTTAATAGAGGTACCACTTTTAGGCAGATTATCCAATTGAGCATTGCGATCCACTAAATCAAAGGCGCCCTTTAGGTCTATAAAGACGACTTTTGTAGGACGGCGATATACATGGCGCTGTTCAATTAGTCGCCTTAAAGTTAAATTATTGCCTATAAAAAATCGTCCAGTTCTTTTCCAGTATGTGGTTTATGTGATGCAGTGAGACGGCGTAAGTTAATCGAAGCGAATAACCCAGATACGACTGGAGTTAAATTTATACCACGATGGTAATCACACAAATTAAGATTGTTTTTATAAGATAGACAAACTTTCACCAACAGGCACTGTTTCCTCATTCCACGTATTAAGAATAATTTCTGTCACCACCCCACAAATGAAGTCGTCATCATCCATAAAGAGATAAGATTTCTTTACTAACTATGATGATTTTTCTTTATTTGAATTCCACACTGTTAACACAGGCAAATTTTTGGAGGGATCCTGTCTAATTTATCTTTCCAGGAAAATTTATCTTTGGAGTGTTCAGGCCACATATCAAGGTGATCCGTTTTATCCGTTATTTGATTATTTCTAACCTTTAATTTTCTCGGACCTGATACCTGAATATGTTGCTTCTGTTCCAAAAGCATTCAGAGTCAATATACAAGCTGGGCTTCTATTAGATATACCTATGTTACTGTAAGCCGAGATAGCAGGAATTTGTGCCTAGTTACGAGAATGTTCTCAGACAGCCAAAACCTGCTCATCGCACTTGGAACGGTTGCTCACATTGTCATACAGTCTCCACCTGAAAGAAAGGTTAACTGAAAACTTTAGGTGGTATAAACCTGAAAGATGCGCGTGATGTGCAAGAGGGTGGTGCAGTAGATATTCACAGACTTCTAAGCAAATGTGCCTGGATTCGAGACTCTTCGGCGACGAAATTCGGGATAGAGGAACCAGTGGGGACGAAACCAATCTACAGAACGTATTGCCTTTTATACATTATAGGTTTCTTAGTTTATACTGACAAACATATATATATATATATAGGTATTTATATGAAGTTCGATACTTTTATCTAAAATAATTTGTATCACTGTCCACGCAGCCTGTGATCGCTTAATTATATAAATGTCCAATTAAATACCATTTCCTCAGGTAGCGTGGTGTTTTTTTATATTGACAGATTGTGGATGCCTAGTTGGAAATTTAGGCCTAAAGAGATGCCACGTAGGTTCCACCTAAATGAAGGGATAACCAAAAATATGACTTATTATATAACTGGAAATTGCGTGCAGTTTGCAGCAGAGTGGCGCAGAATCGCAGTCTCCGAAACCAATGTGTTCCGGTTAGAGCCTTGTCCGTGCCAAAGTTCAAGACAGTACTTGAAGAGTTCCCAAAAGGAACAAAACCGGTTGAGTGTATGAACTGCCTTTACTGTCTTATACAATGCTTATTTTTTACTGACAAATGTATATATATTGGAATTGTTGTTTATATCAAGATCCAAACCTTGATTTAAATAATATAACAAGCTTAATTAGCAATTTTCCTATTGTTGTTCCCGTTGTGGTAGAAGAAAATTCATTGTAAACATGTTCAGAAACTGCTTGTAACGCATCTTCCATTCATTTTGTTACTATTTTTGCAGGTAAATATGAAATCTCTGTATGTTAATTTATTATTATTCCCGTAAAATCGCTTCTTCTTTACTTAAATTTAATCAACTTTTGCGTCCATTTAATTACAATCATTAGAATTTTCTAGCTTCGTTTTGTAGTTATCTGATGGTAGTTTAGCTATGCTTCCTGACTGGTTAAATAAAATTGGATTTGTATTATCAAATCCGCAAACTTTCTTTGACGAGTCGTCAATACCCATGCGATCAATACTTGCTTTAGTTTTAGACAGATATCTCAATATTGATTATTTTATTTTGCATAACTGAATTTCCCCAATGTGCTTTTTCGTTTCTAATGTGAAACGCGAATTTATTTTGATCCATTTCATTATGGTTTTCGCTTTGCAAACTTGCATTAAATGCATAGATAGACAGTTTAGATATAACCCATGCCTCAAAGTAGCGTGTTCGTGCATGCATAACGGGGGAATGAGAGCGCAGCACATTGTGATCCAGACTTGTCTGCAACCAGAGGACTGTCAAGTCGGTACTCTTCTACTGGACCACCGGAAAACCGAGAAAGAAAGCTATAACTCTTGTGTGGAAAATGGCGAGAATTATGCCTCGTTACTGACGTGTGAGTGCTGATCGTCGGTTACCTCCTTGCATTCCCTTTGGCTAGTGTATGTTAGCACAGAAAATGGAAACGGTCATCAGTAGAATAGGCAAGAGCATTCACGTTATTTAAACAGGTTTGGACATGATGAACTGCACTTATAAGTAAAGCTCATTTTACAGAAATTGACTTGTGGACTTGATATTTTCACAAATTTCCTTAGAACTACTTTCAGTATTGACGTGATTGTGTAGTGAAGCCTATGTACTTTTACTGTCTACACCGGTGCACACAAGTGTGTTTTCATTGTTTCTTTTTATCGCTAGCAATTTAAGCGAAGCACCCTTTTAGCAAGTTGTGTATTTTATGTCTATTTTAACTGTAATTTATCAAAAGGATGCCATGCTAGAAGAAGAGCGAGGCTCTTTTTAACTTAAGCTCGAGAGACACAAATGTGTGCAGATCTTTTAAACGGCCTTTAGCTACCAGTTTTGTGCTCTACTATTGATCTTCTTGATTCAAATATAGTAAATAATGGTAATGTCAGTTCTGTTTACCAGAGAACAATCATATGCTGAAGTGAGCAATACACAGCTTTTGTGCCTGTCTTCAGATTATATATTTGAGCAAATTTTAATCAGACTTAAAGTGTAACTTCTATAGATTACTCAATAAATTTAACAATAATTGATTGCGCGGGTGGTGGTAGCAATTCTTTAAATCAAGTTCGCGAGCTTGAAGTAAACACCAATCCAATTGTATTTAACCAGTCGTCGAACAACATAACAAAACTACCGCCAGCCGCTACGCACTGACGCGTTTCGACCTTCCATGATGACCATCAGAGTACGTGGGATTGGTGTTTACTTCAAGCTCGCAAACTTGTGGATAAGAATAGCTACCACCCGCGCAATTAGTATTGTTAAATTTTTCCCATATGTATATGTGGCGAAAGCTGCAAACAGTTAATTTTGGAATTGCATAGAAATTGTACAGCCAGCATTTCCAGTCAAGTTCAATGTATACGGGATTTACTTTAGAGGTGAGCCACTATCTAAATTTGATTTCATATATATTCCAGTAATGGTTTGATCTAGCTAGTCAGTTTGCCGTCGTACTCACAGTGAGGATCGTGGAAGGTCGAAACGTCAGTTACGTTGCCAGTGGCGGTAGTTTTGTTATATTGATGACATTGGTTAAATATGAGTTGGTGTTTGCCAAACTAAACTTGATTTAAAGTATTAATTTAATTGTTTTGGTTACCTGCTATTAATTTGGGCTACTAGCATTTCTGTGAAGGCCAATGCGGATTTTATAGTGACGTTAGTGAAAATTTCATTAGAAAACCGTACAATTGGTGATACATTCGTTTATTTCTGTTGTTTCTTGCCTACTGCCGGTTGTCTCCGTTAAGAGTTCTCAATGAACTGACAGTTATAAGTCAATCTCTTCTGGATATAGTTGCAATGGATTGATGTATATTGTAGAAACGAAATTAACATTATCTGACGCGTTTCTTTTAATGAAAACATAGTCTGTTGACTTGGCGTTTCAGTGGGAAATTTCGTATTTACTTCTGCTAATAATGTATAGCTTACCGTAGAAATCAATTGATATCCAATTGGATACAGAGCAAGCGTCTAAACACTGGTAATTGGGCAACCACGCGTACAATATTATACTCTATTATAGTAAACAAATTTTTTAAAACATCATCATCATCAACGTCATCGTCATCATCAATTCTTTAAATCAAGTATGCGAGCTTGAAGTAAACACCAGTCCCATTTTATTTAACCAGTTGTCAGACAATATAGCAAAACTACAGTCAATCGCAGGCACTGGCGCGTTTCGACCTTTCATGATCATCATCAGATTACGACGGCAAAACTGACTAGCGAGGATAAAACCGCATTGCATATATATGGAAAGCAAAATTAGATATGCGGCTCTCACCTCATATCTAATTTTGCTTTCCATATATATATGCAATGCGGTTTGATCCTCACTAGTCAGTTTTCCGTCGTACTCTGATGATGATCATGGAAGGTCGAAACGCGCCAGTGCGTGCGACTGGCGGTAAATTTTCTATATTTTCTGACGACTGGTTAAATACAATGGGATTGGTGTTTACTTCAAGCTCGCAAACTTGATTTAAAGAATTCTTGCCACCACCTGCGCAATCAACTATTGTTTAATTGTATTGCCATCATCAATTCTCAGTTTCCTGATTTTTAAAATGAAAAATTTAAAACTCATGTGAGTTCATAGTTTATATGGAAGGTATATGATCTCTAGATATAAGAAGGTTGTTGGCTGTGTATGTAATATTAAAGGTGTGAAAACGGAATGAATTTGTTTTGCAGGTTACAAACTCTAATTACTATCAGCGACATGGTTTATTTTAGTAAATAATGGTAGAGATGGAATGTACTATTTTAAAATTATTTTATATAACTACTCGATTCGAATTGGTGAGTCTGTTCTCATGCAGTGGTTGGTTATTTACGCCTATGTCGAGTGTGAGCCTATTGATATCGAGTAGTAACTGATAATCTCTGTAGCTGAAAGTAACCGTGATGATCACGAGGAAGCCGATCTTTTTAATAACAATTGTGACCATGAAATTACTGCTTATGGGTTTTTAAATGCGATTTATGACGAATTAATAGCTCTACTCTGTTTGTGCAATTGTTAGTTTGAGGTCAATTAAGTTAGAATGGATTTTCTCGTTTAATGACAGACATTCGTTACTCTAGTAGATGCGTACAAATCGGATCGGGTATATCGACTCAATTTCGTTTGAGATAGAGCGATTCGCCTATGAATCAAAAGGAGGTGAGTAAAATCTCGTTGGCTACCCTATTTCCTACTGAAGAGCTGTTTACTCAGGACCAAATTTCTGTCTAGTCGATATAATCACCTTATCAACCTGTGCTCTGTTGAGATTAAACAAACAGTTTTCACATTGTTTAAAATCCTGTAATTAGCTATTATATATATGCATACATGTACATGTTTAACGTGTGTTCTTTCATTTGTTTAGTTAAATTATTCGAGGTTATCGAGTCGGAGAAACACCTCTATCTTGTAATGGAGTACGCCAGTGGAGGTGAAGTATTTGACTATCTAGTCTCAAAGGGAAAGATGAAGGAGAAGGAAGCTCGTACAAAATTTCGTCAAATTGTATCAGCTGTACAATACTGCCACCAAAAGATGGTTGTGCATCGAGATTTAAAGGTAATTTACAAGTAAATAATTTTTAACAGTTAAATACTGTTTGTTTCAGAGAACTGATATATATGCAGGTATGTATTAGGTGTTGCGAACCTAGTAACAAATTAGTTCAGTTATGACCAGATGGATAAACCAAAGACATCATGAACGGAGGTATAATGTACCGCCCGATTATTCCTCATTCTTCTACCAAATATATAGTGGTTAAAGGGCGTAATACCGGCTCCTACTGATGAGTCGCCAGTAAGCACGAAACGAATGTGCATGAGATTATACTTTCCGTTCATGCCTTTGGTTTATCCTTCTGGTCACAACTGAACTAATTTGTTACTAGGTTCGCAAAACCTAATACATACTTGCATATATATTAGTTCTTCGCAACAAACAGTATTTAACTGTATTATATTGAATTGAATGATGTCATGCTTACCGCGAAATGTGATAACTGATATCGATGAAGACCAGAGTGTATAGTTTAACTGGAGTAACAGGTGTTCGGAAATTGTTGTAATTCTCAATTTGGGTGACCTTTAGCATAATTTTATATCCATCAGGTTGGTATCATGTACCGACTCGGAAACCATAGTGTTAGTATCCGGTACTTATCGATTTCAGAAAAAAGGTATCAGTTACTAACACAATATCCATAGTGTTAGTATCCTTTACAGACTCGGTATATATATTATATAGTGTGAGTTAGCATTGAAGTCGTATTGTCGTTGACTTCAGATTATGGTAGCTTCACTATTACAGGTTTACACATTCGTCTAGGAGATTGTACCGTCCTATTATTTCACATTCTTCTACCGAAAATATAGTGGTTAAAGGGCGTAATACCGGCTCCTACTGATGAGTCGCCAGTAAGCACGAAACGAATGTGCATGAGATTATACTTTCCGTTCATGCTGCCTTTGGTTTATCCTTCTGGTCACAACTGAACTAATTTGTTACTAGGTTCGCAAAACCTAATACATACTTGCATATATATTAGTTCCTCGCAACAAACAGTATTTATCTATCAATAGAGCTAGTTTGTTTTTCGATATTTGGATCAACCAATTACAGCAGAGGAAGGCCATATTTTATGTAATATGTTTAAATTTTTGTTTGCGAAGAACTGAGATATAGTCTGTTGCATATTGCTCATGCATAACCATGAAACATTGGTTCTGTGGTATTGTTGCATCGGATTTTAATATTCATGTAATGCTGTTTATGATGCTGATGCACATATTTGACGTTTCTAGTCTAAAAAACTTTGTGCACGTAGAACCTGGAGCACATAGTGGATTCAGCTATGAAGTCTAAGCGTGCCATGAACCAATACGGTGTAAACCTCATAGAAACTGTACTTTTGGTATTGCTCTGTCTTGCAGTTTTCGTGGACGAATTTATTTTCTTCATTAGACGCACTGGTGGTGATACCAATTATTTAACTCAAGTTTGCTAACGTGATATGAAAATCAAACCAATTTTATTTAGCGAGTTGCACAACGTAGAACAACTAATATCAGGCAGTTGCTACGCCACGTTTCGCCCGTCCATGTTCATCATTAAAGCATGATGGTAAACTTACTAATGAGAATCAACTCGTCATGTATATTGAGTGTGTTGAAAATCAACCATGTGGCTTTCGCACTCTAGCAGATTTGTGCTCATTATACTTGACTGGAATGTCGACTGAGCTATTTACGAGCAGAACTTTTTGATAGTTTTCGTGGCATTGGAATGTAATGAATGCGAGATTGCAATGTGCAAGATCGGCATTTCTAATTTAATACATCTTGAATTTTGATTGGCGTTTGTCAGCCTGTCGTCGTGCTTCGACTATAGATGGTTGAATCGTGTCAGCTATCTTGATAACTTGTGTGGCTTCGAAATAAAATGAGACTGGTATTTGTATGAAAACCACAAGCTTCAGTCAATTTAAGTCTAGGTGTTACATGAAGGTCTCGGTGATTTCGATTCAATTTCCGACGCGATTCCTCTATTATTAGGTAATCTATATTGGCGTAGAGTGTCGTGTAGAAATTATTTTTAATTTTATTGTATTAACTTGAATACTAAAATTTTCATTGGCTTTATTACGCCATTTATTGAATTATTTTCTAAAAAACTGTTAAAGGAGACTGTATAATCCAACAGTGCTCTGCTAATTTCAGTCTTTAAATCCTATTCTTAATGCCATTGGATCTGGAGCAGTCTTTCTAGCCGGATTATTTAGACGGAAAAGTGCCTGCCTTATAGACTGTAGACTATGAGGACGAGTCGGTTATAATTTACCTGATTTTCGGATTGCGTACCGAAATGTTTGAATCCACTGTCATCATGATTTTTCCAGATATTTCTATTTCCGGGTACGGAAACACACCCACTAAGTTGACAATGTTTCTTTTAGAGTCGGTTATAAGTTGATGGAGCATTTTTTGATGTTTCAACAGTCGTTGACTAAACAATGAAGTCAACCCGAAATTTATTCTGCTCTGGGTTAGTGAATGAATTCGAGGTGATAGCAGTTAATGCAGTTGAGGCCAGTGCATGAGAGGTTATTGCGCATTGAAGAAAACAGAAGTGCGCTCGGCACTTCTGAACAAGATGAATCAAGTAATTTTGTCTTGATCAGTAAACGTGAATGGCAGATGGCTGTTTTGCATGGACATATGAAGCAATACATTTGTTCGCGGTATGTGAACACGAATTACAGAAGGCTGTGTTGCCCGGATGTGACGTTGCCGAATTGAAAGCTGGCAGAAAATTACTTGTCTTGTAATATTATTACACGGAAATCTAATAAACGCGGTTTTAATTGATTTTACTTTTTTCGAAACATTTGTATTATAGCCCCTAAATCCCATTACTAAATCCGTTACCGGGTCTTTGCTTCTTCATTGGGACTGGGGCGACCGTTCTAGCCGGATTGGGTTAATTAAAATGGACCTGCATTATTGAAGTTAGATTGTTTGGATGGGTCCTCTATAGGAAGATGGTGCAACTTGCGGCGGTTCAACACTCGTTGACTATTACGCACATTTATCTGTTTATTATTATATTGATAATAATGTAATTCTTTAAAGCAGAACTCTGCCTTTGATTTGCGGGCATACAGCTCGATTGGTAAACACACAGGGTTGGTTTTAATATTAGATTTGCAATGGCGTTCAATGTAATACATATAACCACTCTCACAATGAAAACATGTCAGATTTAATAACTAAAATTATTGCACAAGAATTTTGTCCTGACTACAACGAAAATCTCAGCCAAGCCATAACATTGTTACCTAGATTATATCTGTCGTGCTAATTATATTATTTTTGAGATTACAAAATTATCACAGCTTATCTGAGTATGCATGTCGTTAATTCGCTTCAGGCTTTTAAGCATATCTATGAAGTTGACGCACTTGATTTAATTTACAATACGGCTTTATGCATTCTTTGTTGTAAAAATACTTTTTATTTCATAATCTAAATTCTAATCTAATGATATTAAGTTAGCTGCAAAATTAATTTACTTTGTTATCTTAAAAATTAAAAACGCTATTTAGTTAATTAATTATGTGACTGAAATATTGTTGAATGCATAGTGAATTTATTAGTAAGGTATTTAGCCCTATAAATGAATATTTCGTTGACCGCGCGGTTGCGATCTTTCATGGTTATTTTTAAAGTACGTCCACAAACAGGCTTTCTTATTCAGTAGTGTTATATACGCTGTACTTAATTAGCATTTCGGTCGAGTAACTTGTATGTATTCACGAACATAACTGTTTTCAGGTTTTGCCACGTTTATAGTAGTTATTAATTTAACCGAGCATTGATTGTGCAAGTTGGGATAGAGTTTAATTGAACTACTATAAAACTGTGATGTTCGGGAATGTGTAGAAATTTTGCAATTGACATTTCAATGTCAAATGCAGCCTATGTGAGACTTGCGTATTAGGTGTTGCACACTTTGTAAAAAAATAGTTCAAATATGACCAGAAGGATAAACCAAAGACAGCATGAACGGAACGTATAATCTCATGCACAGCCGTGTCGTGCTTACTGGCAACTTATCAGTAAGCATGGAACGAATGTGCTGTGTTTGGTTTATCCTTACGGTCATATTTGAACTAATTTATTATTAGGTCCGCATCACCTAAGACAAAAATGCATATATAAATATATAAAAACAGTGTTTATATGTGAGACTTCTAGGTATGAGCCGCAATTCGACTTTAAAGCCGACGCACTATCTACAATATGTACGAAACTTAAACTGTCGGCGCCATGAGTTTGTGTATAGACTAAATTTAATCAAAATCAAGTATAGAAAACATTTTGATTACCTAAATTCCAACAAAGCCTTATGTTCTGCCAATTTAGAAAGTATTTGCCACTTTTTTGGTAATCACTACTAAATGAAATACAGTGGCTGCACACCTATTGTTGCGGAAAAATAACATGTGCATGCATGTTTTAGGTATGGTGTGTATGGTAACAAGTTACGACATGGAGGACAGCATGAACAAATTGCGTATCTTCACGTTAGAATGCGTTTCGTGGTTACCAACTACTTGGACTTTGAAGCCGACACTGGTAAAGACATCTGAAAGTAATGGGTTTTTTCTCGGCCTCTTGTTGCTTCGTAGTAGCCACACTACATTGATCGTGCATTAAAGTAAACTTCTTGGTAGTCTTTCAGTCATAGACTGCTAAAATTCATCTTCTCGTAAATTACTTGATGATTTGAAAAATAAAAATAAAATCTGTTTAATTATACTATAATTTACACTTAATATTTAGTGCCATACTCTACTCTAAGAAGGTTGTATACTTTTTTGTTTATAAAATTTCTACCGTCCAGGCTGAAAATCTTCTTCTTGACAACGAAATGAATATTAAAATTGCTGATTTTGGCTTCTCCAATCAATATGATCGTTCAAAGAAATTGGATACATTTTGCGGAAGCCCACCATATGCTGCACCGGAGCTCTTTCTGGGTCGGAAATATGACGGTCCCGAGGTTGACGTCTGGTCGTTGGGCGTTATTTTGTACACTCTGGTTAGCGGATCTCTCCCATTTGATGGGAAAAATCTTAAGGTGTGTGTATATTTTCATACTAACGGACATATATTTATTAGAAAATCCAAGCATTCTCTAGCACAGTATGTTTCATCGATGCACTATATCTGAATACCTTAAAATATTTATATAATTAAGCGAACATTGGTTGCGCGGGCGGTGATAAGAATTACTATTACTAAGGTTGTGATTTTGATATGAACAACTAACCCACTATGTACTCACATTTGTCAGTATAAACTAATAATTTTTTAGTGTAGAAAAAGCAATTCATCAAATAGACCGTTTTCATCTTTATTGCGAACTCATCGCGTACTGGCCAGAATTTGCCGAAAATGGGGCTCGAAACTAGGCACATCTGCTTCGGAACCTGGTGCTCTAATTACTCACTAAAAAGGAAATTCATTCGATAGGTCTGTCTCGTCCTTAGTGGGAACTCAGTTTGGCTCAGTGGTTAGAGCACCAGATTCCGAAACAGACGTGCCCAGGTTCGAGCCCTATCCACGAAAATTTTGGCCGTTACGCGATGAGTTCCAAATAAGAACAAAACCAGTCTATTGGATGAATTTATTTTTCTACACTATACAATTCTTAGTTTATACTGACATATGTAAGTAATTAATGGGTCAGGTGTTCATATCAAGACCGCAACCTTGATTATAATAATCTGAGTAAGTAATATAGAATTACATTTTATTATCAAGATGAGATTTTAAACTAGTTATTTTTCAAATTAAAGGTTAAATAAGCTAGCAACATTAATTCATCAACTAGCTCGAATTTGTTCATACGTGAAATTTAACATCAGATCCAAAAATCGCCACAAACAGTAATTCATAATTACGGATCGCATCCTTTACGCCCAAACGTCAGCGCATTGCATGCATCTTTCACTTTTGTACAAATTTTCGTGTATTAAGTTTTTTTCAACAAAAGAACTCACATCTGTATGTGTTTTGACCTTAATGTGTAACTAGCAATATTTATAATTTGGTATAAATCTGAGAAAGTACGCACTGTTCAGCTATTATTTCGTAATAAAGGAGTTTCAATATTCTAATCCAAATGCTCCGTGGTTTAAATAGTGGCCATTGTAATTCTAGCTTCTAATGTTGCGCTTCCAATAATAATGAGACCGTTTTAGTAGGCAAATAGCAATTGAGAGCAAATTCAATACCAATATACACAGCACATGTATATATGTATTCATTGAAAATTCATGAGATTGGTCCTTAATTTTGTATAGATTTTAATTAATTTTTACAAAGTGTCCATATTTTAATGAACATTTAATTCAACAACAATTGTCAGGTAGGCTTAAACACACCCAAACATATTAAAAACCAAAATGCACACCAGAAACATGATTTATAGTGATGATATTATTTACATTCTTTGTTTCGTGGTTAGCGAATGTATGCCTGTTCAATTTTACCCAGGGATACGTCTCAGTCAGCCTGAAATAGCTTATAAACTCTGTCGAATTTATTAAATTTACTTCCGTCTAGTCATGTTTTCAAGACAGGAAAGACTGCTCAATTATGCTTTATAATATGTTCAGTAATGTAATAAAAAAGGATTGCCCAATGTCTTCGATTTTCGCATATAATAATTGTATTAATATTAGTTAAGTATACAAAGAGCCACGATAAAATGAAACTATATACAAAAGGTAATGACAAAAAATTTCTTTTTTATTTTCTTTTTTGCAGGCCCCTAAACAAGGATGAAACTTGTAAATTTATTCTATTATACGTTTTCGAGCCTTTTGTTTACATATGTTCGGATTGTATCGATTGCACATTCCATAAACATTTACAGAAAAATAAGAGTCTAGATAATGTTTGCTGCGCAGAACTAATATATATGTAATAGTGTGTTAGGTATTGTGCACCTAGCAAAAAAATTGTCCTACTATGACCAGAAGTATAAAGTAAATTCAGCATGAACGGAAGGTATATTTTCACATTAACAGTCGTTTCGTGATTACTAGTAACTCATCAGTTGGAGCCGGTAATAGGCCCTATACCCACCCAAATATACTGTGGGTAAACAGCGAAATACCGGTTCTTACTGTTGAATCGTCAGTAAACGCGAAACGAGGGTACACATGAGATTATACCTTCCATTCATGTTGAGTTTGATTTGTCATTCTGGTCATATTTTCGCAGGCACTAGAATCAAAATTAACTGAAGACTAAAAAATGGAGCGTTGAAGAAAAATTAAAATCTTCAAACTACGCAGCCTTCTCACATCGCAATAAATTTTTGTTTAACGCACAAAAGGCACTTTAAGCTAACAAAAATTGCGCCCCAATTTCGGTCGATACCGCTTGAAACATTGCTTACGCATTTCTGTTTTTTCTTTTACTAAGAAAATAATTTGGAGCGCCTGAGCAACAAAAGAATTGTGTCTCAATGAATTGCTGCACAATTGTGGAGGGGCAACCTACATTTCGTCCAGAAACAAATTAGGCATATCTGGGTATTACCGTAGGGTCGTCCTAACCCCACACAAAGCTGAGCTAAGTAAAGTTTCACCTTTTCAAAATTCTCAGTAGATTCGAAAGCGCTACTGTAGACTTATGACCGTTTTTATTTGAAAATCATATTATGTATTTGAATATTAACTATAATGGAAAACATTGTCTTCAAATGTGTTACAATTTTGAATCAGATCAGATTAGAAATATACCTGGAGTCCAACAATTTAAGGGACAATGCTGGAAAATTCCACATTTATGACCTTCTTTTGCGAAGAAGTTGAAAAATTTAGGCATACTTCATAGCAGAATAAAATTTCATCGCTAGAATCTTACAGTGCAGGAAATTCTGTCGCAAAATTAAATCAAATTCGTGCACATTAAAAAGATATACCTGGCGTTTTGAATGAATTTTGTATTTTAGCAGAAACTTCGTATTCAGACTCTTGTCGTAGATTGGTGATTAACACTATTCAAGCAACTACTAAGAGGATAACACATTCACTTAGTAGCAAACCTCTCAACACGAGAAAGTTTGCTGTTAATTTATAGATGAAGAAAGAGACTTCGTTACAAGATTAAACCCTAGCTTATGGAAAAATGGTTTACATTCCTGACAAAGAAGATCATATAGTAGCCGAAGCACTGTTTGGATCACTATCGAATCAG
Source organism: Eudiplozoon nipponicum (assembly GCA_029291075.1). Taxonomy (NCBI): domain Eukaryota; kingdom Metazoa; phylum Platyhelminthes; class Monogenea; order Mazocraeidea; family Diplozoidae; genus Eudiplozoon; species Eudiplozoon nipponicum. Next base: position 60,981 of record JAQBSW010001004.1, on the reverse strand, counting down.
CAGTCTGTGTCAAAAGTGAATAATGTTGCCAGCAAACAAGGGCTTCAAATAAAACTAGATGACTCTCACTGTCAATATCAAAATTGATAACAGTCAGCCAAATCTCAGTTGAATAAAACCCGCATGGTTGCTTTACGAGAAATGATCAAGTAAGGCGAAGACGGTATTCTTTCAGTCTGGCAAGGTCGTAATGGACTGAGGTAAGTATGTTTCAACAACAAATGGCTTGATAACTGTCCCACAATTTGAACAATACACTAAGATTGACGCAACGGAAAGGGTCATTTCAATAGTTATTCTATTTTTCAACAAGATGGGACAGGATCATACATGCCGAATACCAGCAACAGAGGCCAGTTGGAACACAAATGTCTAGATTGAGAGCTTTACTAATAACGCACTATCATGTTATTTCATTGAGATGAATTGTATAAATGACAATTACTTCAATGTATGAAATGGCCTACCGATTGGCTTACATATTGATATCGGCGAGAAATTCCTTAATCGAATACATTTTGAAAGGTTCTTTTGAATTTGTTAACAAATTCTATAGACAAATTAAACTTTAAAATTCATTAAAAGTTTTCGTTTGATGATGTGGCTATTATTTATAAATTTCTCTTCAAAATAAACTGTTGTTCGTATTAAACATAAATTGATTGCGCGGGTGGTTGCAACAATTCTTTAAATCAAGTTTGCGAGCTTGTAGTAAACACAAATCCCATTGTATTTAACCAGTCGTCGAACATCATAACAAAACTACCGCCAGTCGCACGCACTGACGCGTTTCGAACTTCCATGATCATCATCAGAGTACGATGGCGGTAGTTTTGTTATGTTGTTCGACGACTGGTTAAATACAATGGGATTGGTGTTTACTTCAAGCTCGCAAACTTGATTTAAAGAATTGTTACCACCACTCTGCGCAATCAATTATTGTTAAATTGTATTGCCTATATATATATGTGTGGCGAAAGCTGCAAACAGTTAAGGTTCGTGACTGCATAGAAATTGTGCGGCCGACATTTCCAGTCAAGTTCAATGTATAGCGAGACTGCTAGAGGTGAGAGCCGCATATCTAAATTTCTGCTTCCACTATATATGCAATGTGGTTTGATCCTCGATAGTCAGTCTGCCGTCGTACTCTCGATGATGATCATGGAAGGTCGAAACGCGTCAGTGCGTTGCGACTGGCGGTAGTTTTGTTATGTTGTTCGCACGACTGGTTAAATACAATGGGGTCGGTGTTTACTTCAAGCTCGCAAACTTGATTTAAAGCAAACATTTTACTAAACAATCATTGATTGCGCGGGTGGTGGTAACAATTTCTCAAATCAAATTTGTGAGTCTGAAATTAATGCCAATCCCAATGTATTTAACCCGTCGTCGAACAACATGGAAAATCTACCGTCAGTCACACGTACTGACGCGTTTCGACCTTCCATGATCATTATCAGAGAACGACGGAAAACTGACTAGCGAGGATCAAACCGCAATGCATATATATGGAAAGCAAAATTAGATATGCCTCACCTCTGATGATGCTCATGGACGGTCGAAACATGTCGGTACGCGTGACTGACGATAGTTTTGCAATTTTGTTCGACGACTGATTAAATACAAAGGAATTGGTGTTTACTTCATGCTCGCAAACCTGATTTAAAGAATTTTTATCATTACCCACGCAATCAATGGTTGTTAAATTGTATTGTTTGTATGTGGGAAAGCTGCAGAAAACGTTAATGTTCGTGACTGCATAGAAATTGTGCAGCCGACATTTCCAGTCAAGTACAATGTATGCAAGACCACTTGAGGTGGGAGCCGCATATCTAAATTTGATTTCCATATATATATTCAATGCGGTTTGATCCTCGCTAGTCAGTTTGCCGTCGTACTCTGATGATGATCATGGAAGGTCGAAACGCGCCAGTGCGTGCGACTGGTGGTAGTTTTGCTATGTTGTTCGACGACTGGTTAGTATTGTCTGTATTTTCAAATGTATAAGAATGGCTGAATGAAATTTTATTTGCTACCTTTCTCCATTAAATCAGTCGAAAAGATGGAGCGAAAGCTCTACTGTACAATTTTTGGTATGTAACAATAATTGATTTCGCGGGTGGTGGTGATAATTATTTAAATCAAGTTTGCGAGCTTGAAATAAACACCATTTCCATTGTATTGAACCAGTCGTCGAAGAACAAAACAAAATTATCGCCAGTCGCAGCGCACTGACGAGACGCGCCCTTCCAAGATCATCATCAGAGTAAGACGGAAAACTAACTATTGAGGAGCGAACCGCAATGAATATATATGGAAATCAAAGTTAGATATGCGGCTCTCACCTCTAGTAGTCTCGCATACATTGTACTTGACAGGAAATGTCGGCTGCACAATTTCTATGCAGTCACGAACATTAACTGTTTGCAGCTTTCGCCACATATACATATATAGGCAATACAGTTTAAACAATAATTGATTGCGCGGGTGGTGGTAACAATACTTTAAATCAAGTTTGCGAGCTTGAAGTAAACATCAATCCCATTGTATTTAACCAGTCGCCGTTGCGGCTGGCGGTACTTTTGTTATGTTGTCTCGACGACCGAGAGTAAATGTAATGGGATTGGCGTTTACTTCAAATTTGCAAACTTGATTTAAAGAATTGCTGCCACCACCCGCGAAATTAATCATAAATTGTATTGCCTATAAATGTATATGTGGCGAAAGCTGCAAACAATTATTGTTCGTGACTGTATAGAAATTGTGCAGCCGACATTTCCAGTCAAGTTCAATGTATGCAAGACTGCTAGAGGTGAGAGCCGCATATCTAACTATGATTTCCATATATATTCAATGCGGTTTGATCCTCGATAGTCAGTTTGCCGTCGTACCCTGATGATGATCATGGAAGGTCGAAACGCGTCAGTGCGTTGCGGCTGGCGGTAGTTTTGTTATGTTGTTCGACGACTGGTTAATACAATGGGATTGGTGTTTACTTCAAGCTCGCTAACTTGATTTAAAGAATTTTCAGGATGTCTGATAAAAATAAATTTTTTTGGTTATTTGAATTCGAACTAGCATGAATGTATCTTCGTAAAATGTGATAAAATGTTGTTTTGACTTAATTATTTGCTTTCTTATCGATTGGCCTACATTAACTTAAAAAATACCTGTAAAAATAAATGTAGAATTTGTGTTTTAGAACGAAATTAACGCTCATTTTATAATTAGTGATAGAGGCAATATGCAGAAAGCCAACTTTACTTCACCTGTAGTAAATATTAGACAACTTGCAATATATTAAAATGTTAATCGTACTCTAATTGATAAATTTTAGTTTTCTCCGAGTTTGAGGTATTGATGCTAATCTTCTCCTACTGATCATATGATATTGTGCAAAATCGGATAACGAAATGATAAATTTTTAAATTTCCAGCTGATTTGCTCCGCAGATTCGAAGTAAAATGCTATTTAAGCAAAGCTTAAATACTATGATATAATTTACTTTTTTGAAATATTGTGTGCATATATATATACTTGCATGTACGTACGTATGTATGTATGTATGTATGTATGTATGTATGTATGTATGTATGTATGTATGTATGTATGTATGTATGTATGTATGTATGTATGTATGTATGTATGTATGTATGTATGTATGTATGTATGTATGTATGTATGTATGTATGTATGTATGTATGTATGTATGTATGTATGTATGTATGTATGTATGTATGTATGTATGTATGTATGTATGTATGTATGTATGTATGTATGTATGTATGTATGTATGTATGTATGTATGTATGTATGTATGTATGTATGTATGTATGTCTGTATGTCTGTATGTATGTATGTATGTATGTATGTATGTATGTATGTATGTATGTATGTATGTATGTATGTATGCATGTATGTATGTACGTATGTATGTATGTATGTATGTATGTATGTCTGTATGTATGTATGTATGTATGTATGTATGTATGTATGTATGTATGTATGTATGTATGTATGTATGTATGTATGTATGTATGTATGTATGTATGTATGTATGTATGTATGTATGTATGTATGTATGTATGTATGTATGTATGTATGTATGTATGTATGTATGTATGTATGTATGCTTGTATGTATGTATGTATGTATGTATGTATGTATTTATGTATGTATGTATGTATGCAAGCATGCATTTATGTATATATTTATGTATGATTGTGTGTATGCATGTATGTGTTTATTTATTTATGTACAAATGTAGAGATGTATGGATGTATGCATGCATATATATATATTAATGTATGTATATATGCATGTTTAATTTTTAACATTGTTATGCAAGAAACTTAGAGAAAATGTTCCTCTTGATTAAAGAACAAAACGCACGAAATTGTATTCAATAAAATACATTTCGATAGAAAGGGTGGTACAGTTTATGCCACAAATTGGAATTGCCTACATTTATTTTAAGTAGAATATATTTCAAATTTCCAAACTTCTTCACAATGAGCAAAATCGCGGCACGTTTAACGCATAGGATAACCGATAAAAATAAATATTCTTGGATATTTGAAGTCGAACTAGCCTAAACGTTTCTTCGTAAAATGTGATAAAATGTTGTTTTGACTCAGTTATTTGCTTTCTTATCGATTAGCCTACATTAACTAAACGAAAACCTATAAACATAAATGTCGAATTTGTATTTTGGATCGAAATTAACGCTCTTTTTATAATTAGTGATAGAGGCAAAATGCATTATGCAAACTTTACTTCACCTGTAGTAAATATTAGACAACTTTCCATATATTAAAATGTTAATCGTACTCTATTTGATAAAATTTAATTTTTTCCGAATTTGAGGTTTTAATGCTGATATTCTCCTATTGATCATATGATATTGTGCAAAATAGGATAACAAAATGATAAATTTTTATATGTCCAGCTGATTTGCTCCGCAGATTCGAAGTTAAAAAGTTATTTAAGTCAAGCTAAAATACTAGGATATAATTAAATTTTTTGAAATATTGCGTGCGTATATATATATATATATTATATATATATATGTATGTATGTATGTATGTATGTATGTATGTATGTATGTATGTATGTATGTATGTATGTTTGTATGTATGTATGTATGTATGTATGTGTATGTATGTATTCATGTATGGATGGATGTATGTATGTATATATGCTATAGTTCACCGAAATTGAGAATTATAACTATTTCTGAACAACAAACAGTGTTTAACTGTTATATATTGAATTGAATGACGTCATGCTTACCGTGAAATGTAATAACTGTTATCGATCAAGGCCAGAGTGTATGGATTTACTGGAGAAGCATGTGTTCAGAAATAGTTGTAATTCTTAATTTCGGTGAACTTTAGTATACATTGATATCGATCTTGTTGATACCATGTACCGACTCGGAAACCACAGTGTTAGTAACTTGTACCTTTTCGGTACTATAATGTTGGTATCGGTTACTAACACAATAGCCATAGTGTTAGTATCCCATACAGACTCGGTATATATATTACATATAGTGAGTTAGCGTTGAAGTCGCATTGTCGATACTTTATATAATGTTAGCTTTACTACTTCAGGTTTGCACATTCGTCTAGGAGATTCTAGCGTCCAATTATCCCACAACCCTCAACCAAATATATAATGGTTAAAGGGCGTAATACCGGCTCCTACTGATGAGTCGCCAGTAAGCACGAAACGAATGTAAATGAGATTATACTTTCCGTTCATGCTGCCTTTGGTTTATCCTTCTGGTCACAACTGAACTAATTTGTTACTAGATTCGCAACACCTACTGATGAGTCGCCAGTAAGCACGAAACGAATGTACATGAGATTATACTTTCCGTTCATGCTGCCTTTGGTTTATCCTTCTGGTCACAACTGAACTAATTTGTTACTAGATTCGCAACACCTAATACATAATTGAAAAAATGATCATTACTTATGCTCTCTCCGTTTCCCATTCTCCAGTCTCTGCTGCGCCACTAGTGCACATTTAAACAGAGATTTTTGTTTACCCAATTATATATTTATTTGTGAATGCTGAAGAGACAACGAATTAAGTTTAAACTGAAATGCCAAAAATATATTGGAATAAGCACCAAGTCATTTTTGTTTTATCTTCGCACACGGTAAGAAGTTTAATTTTATGTACACTTAATCAAGGACTTATAACTGTTCAAAGATGATCTTTGATGAAATTTAATAAAGTTAAGTGTTAACTCAGCCTTGGTATTCATGAAATATAATATTTGCAAGAATAAGAGAATAAGTTTACTTTACACGAACAAAGCGGCATGAAATTTGAAAAGATGGTAAATTAAATTTCATACCAACAAAATTAAAAATAATATCTTGGCAGATTTACTTACATTTGTCATAACATTTTTTGAGTCTACTAAATTCTCTTTGAATGTAATGCTGGACTTTTTGTTCAGTGAATTCAAATTGATGATGGCTGTGCCAATTAATCTTTCATAAAGTTAAAAAAAAGAAGAAAAACGTCAAATCAAGTTAAAATGTATTTCAAATGTTTAAAATGTTTAGTAATTACATTTTAACGTTTATCTCTAAGCTTAGCGCATAGAAATGTGATTTAAATTTACGTTAATTCTATTTCGAAGTTATAAATATTTGTAACATTCGTTGACTCATGAATAATGTGTCAAAAGAGCATATATAAAAGAAAGGTAGGAACACACAACGTTAAGCCGAAATAACGAAATCTTGTTTTTCAAAGCTTATCTTGCAAAATATGTTGCGGGGTTTCCCATCAGGCCAATAAGAGCACGAATCACAAGTAAAACTCAGGATAAGTAGATATTGACTACGAAACCCATGCAATTATGACAAGCCTAGCTTTTACTGATACCTTTTCCAAAATAGAAACATTTTCCTTTGTAATCCAAACGAACATTATTTAAACGATGAAACCTATGCAAAGAATCTGTTTCTATGAGACAGCTTAGCAAAATTACCGTCAGTCGCTAACTGGAATTAAGGTGCAAAACCGCCATTCCTCACATTATCTTCGTTTTCAAAGAGAATGTCATTTCCGTATAATTTAGTTAATATTTCAAGCATAGTAAACTGCACGTGCAAAACGAATTCTTGGATATTCGCATTCTATAAAAAAGGGTTATCTCTTATATTCTCAACTATTAAATTTTGTTGCTTAATGTTTTAGCATAAGAGTTTAACTCACTTTGGCGGCAGAAATTTAATGACATTATAGGCTGATAAAGTAAGTTTGTCAGTACTCTCGATCCGTCGTCCTAACGGCCAGACAAGACGCTGTCCGAAGTAAACACTGTGCTTCCCCTTCTCAGTGTTAGACGTCATCTCATAACCTGTGATTGAAAAGTTTTCAGGAATTAGACAAAAATAAACTTTTAATTTATATATAATTTGAAAAAATTTAATAAATATTTAATTTTAATATGTTTAGCTAACCAACTTGTTACGTCGAATAAATAAAAAATCAATATTTGTTAAGATAGTTATGTTTAGTTCATTTAAACCAATTTAGCCCATTTATCTAGATCGAGTATAGTACAATCGAATAAGTTATAACAGATTTTTTTTAAACTATTCATAGTTTCACCATACGAGAAACTTTGCAGAGAACAACGCAAGAGGACTGACAATTAATTTTCTTTTAGATAAAGAATGCAGTCTTTCTCTTTTTGTCGTGAATATTTGAATCACATTTTCATGGTCATTTGTACATAATGACGCGTAATGGCCTTCTGCAGCTACAAGCGGTAAAATTTATCATAAATATGGTCGAGAAACCAACTCGTTATATCATAATCAGACTAGATTATTTATTTCCATATATCCAGTTTAAGAGATGATATAAATATCAATCTCATTATATTTGACGAGCCGCACAACATAGCAAAACTACTGTCAGTCACACAGACCGACCTTTTGTGATCATCGACGAAGCACGACGGTAAACCTTCTAACGACGATGAAACCACAGTGTTTATATCCGGAAAGAAAAATTGGAGATAAGTCTCTCAGACCTAGTAGTTTTTCATGCAGTTTATTTTACTGTACATTTCTGCACATATTCTATAGTGTCACGAATTTAACATTTCTTCATATTTAGCATTAACGGCGCAGGTGATGATAACAGATTTTTGTAGAAAGTTTGCGCGTTTGATATGAATTTCTAGTCAGTTGCACAATATAGCAGAACTACAGGCAGATGTGCACTGTTAAAAATTTCTACATCTACGTCAATAATTTATTTCATACTAGCTGCCGCTGGAAAACGGCACTGGGAATAATCCTGTGTTAGTCAAGACGCAGATCAGATAATCTCTACCAACAAATATTCGTTTACTTTGAAAATATTCAAAAGTCATCGGAGAGTTCTTCCTTCATGTCATGCAAAGAGTATAAAGAAGCAATAAAGCTACTCGCTTGAGTCCGTGAAGTCAATGCCGGCGTAAATGATTTATTTTTTTAAGTAACCCTCAGCACTCGACGTAAAATCCTTTCAATTATTGTTTAATTGTTGTAATTTTGTACATGTGGCAAAATCTGAAAAACATGTTATGCTCGTAATTGAATAGAAATTTCGCATCCGACATACTCTGTAAAATCCAAGTCTTTTAAGAGTAAGAAAGGTATATTTGGCTTTCCATACGCTATATGTGCGTTGCTGCTTGACTCTTGTTAGTCAGATTTCGGTCGTGCTCTAAATATTATCATGGAACTTTGAAACACGTCAGTACGTGTGACTAACTGTACTATTGTCAGGCTTTGCGATTAGTTAGGTACTATGGAATTGGTATTTATCTTAAGCTCCTTGTCCTGATTTTAAAAAATTTGGTACTTCAAATTAGAATCTTTTTTTCAATTAACTTGTATTTTGTAGAAAAGATTCATCTAATAAACGAACAAAAAGATGACCGTTGAACGCTTTTCCTTATCAGTGTTTTTTTTTGTTAAAACTTATTTAGAGTTAAGGTCATTAAAAGTAAAACATTAATTATTCAATCGGGAATCAACTTTTTGTGCAAACTATTTACAGTCCAAGTGACTTTAAACAAACTTACAATCAACACGTGTATTTAAAATTAAAATTTGATATACATTTGAAGGTTATACTTTTTTTTAAACTAGTAGAATCCCTAGAGTGAGCAGCATCTAGACGTTTTGAATGCAGAAGATCACCAAGATTTCAAGATAGCCTATGCGATTGATTATTCCACATTTAATGAGTAAAGACGAACATATAAATTGTAACTTTTTATTGGGAATATAAAAAAATAGTAATAAAGCGGATAATGGCCGGTTATTTTGAGAATACGAATCTATACTTTACAAACATTAATTTATACATATCCTGGGTTTTCCTTTGATTATGTGTGTGCCAACTAGTCCGATTGTTCGTTTTACTCCTATATCTTGTTTTGGCTAATTCGTAAGTGTATATTCGTATTTATATTTGCATGTGTGCGTCTGTATGCCTGTAGGAGTCCTTCTGGCTGCATTGCAGAGTTAAGTCTGAGATCTAGTCATTCTTAATTAATAAAGTTTTCACCAACTAGTCGCTTTGTTGGATGTTACCTATAAAAAAAGTATTTTCTGAATGTAATATATATATATATATATATATATATATAGTTTTAAACAGAAAATGACAAGTAAGGTGCGTCAAACATGGATGAATTATATGACTAAACTATTGTACATCGGCTTCATTGCCGTTCTATATATCGCCCTCTATTACTCAGGAATAGCACCATTCCAATTGTATTTAACCATTTGAACAACAAAAAATTCTATCGTTTTTCACACGTAGTGACGCGTTTCGACCCTCTCTGATCAGTTACCGTGCACGACGGCAAACTGGCTAGCGCGGATCAAATATCAATGCATGCATATGGAAAGAAAATTTAGATATGCAGTTCTCACCTCTAGTAGACTCACATACGTATTATTTACTGGAAAATTCGGTTGCACAATTACAATGCTGCTAAAATTTTTAACTTAGCTACATGTAAAGCAGTTATGATTTTTAACAATAATTGATTGCGCAGGTGTGGAGAACAATTATTTACTTATATATTTATTGCAATTTGATCCTCGACTGTCAGTTTGTCGTCATTCTACAACGACGACCATCAAAGGCCGAAATGCGTTAGTATGTGTGACTGGCGATAGATTGACTATGTTGTGCAACCTGTTAGATAAAAAGGGTATTGGTTTTAACATTAAGCTTGCCAAATACAATTAAGTAATTGTTATCATCGCATGTACAATGAATAAATTTCAAAATCAGATCAGTAGATGAATTGTATTTATCATCTTATTCTATATTTTGTTTGTACTGTCTATGCATATATATATATATAAATTTTTGTCTAAGTAGCAAAAAATACTTATAAAATCAACCAAAGGTATAAAAAAATTCCTACGATGCGTTTATACTTTTATTTTGTTTATCAAAATACCATTGTAGGCTTCCGCTTAATCTACGCAGTTGCTGGCACGTTGCAATGCACTTTATATATATAGTTTTGAATGTGTTTACTTTTGAATATACTTATTGATTTAAAACTAAAAAGTACACACGTGATTTGATCATTTTTCGCAAAGTTCATTTTTATCTATGGCTAGGTTTTGCAAACATTATGGATTATTTTGAGTTCTTAGTTGAATGTCATCGGAATCAGATACATTAGGATGAAATCGACTAAATCTTTTAATTTACTCCATTTAGAATTTTTGGTTCCCTCGCTGGCACTCCAAAATTTTGCTTAGTTCTCTTCGCTCTGGATTAGAATTACTCGACTTTTAATCAAGTTTGCGAGCTTCAAGTAAACACCAATTCCATTATATTTAACCAGTCGTCGAAAAACATAGCAAAACTACTCTCATTTAACAGCAGGTAGGACTGTCATTACGCTATTGAACTATAAAAGCAATCAACTACTACCTGTTCAATGAAGGAGAACTTCTTTGCGTGATGCTGTCATCGTTGAATTATAATATGCAATTTTCTGTTGCGTGATAATTGATAACACCCGTAGGTCGGTAAAATCTTGATTCATTTACATTTCCAGGTGCACAACTTTTTTTGATTCTTGATTGAGAGGTTCTCACTTGTTGATCCTTCTACGCATCAGAAAAATTATTAAATAAATTGGGACTTCACTGATAGACGTGTATGTCAATCCCAATGGTTTGTTTCTACTCATTTCATAAAGGTCAATTTAGATTAGAGTACTTATTTGTATCTATATGTTGTTGCATGTGAGAGGGATTTGGGTATGTTCGTGGATACATGTGAGTATAGGAGAATAGGTAATAAGACGGATATTGGGGCAGACAAAAGAAAATAATTATATAGGTAAATATATATATATATATATATATATATAAATAGATCTGTCTTGAACGAGGATTTCACATTTCCCACAAGTTGTCTTTTCTGTGAGAATGCTGTCAAGCCTGAAGATGAGACCGGAAATAAAGTCGCTAAAATTTGGATGAGTTTCTGAAAGGATTGATTCACGAACAATTTCAGAAAACAAATTGCCGACGGCTTCAGAGTGACGGGAAAAATGAGAACCTAGCAATCGAAGGTCAATACGAACTATGCTACCTGTTTTGTCACAGTTGCAACCCTTACTCTCTGTTCTGGCAATTAATGTTAAATTATATTAGAAGGAAAAAATCAGGGTGTACTAGATGGATCGATTGTTGCTCAAACTAACAATTATTGAGCTATAAGTCACAGTACAATGTTTGTATTCATGAAGTTGGCATGATTTCCCAACGAATTGGTAAACAACGTGCACAGAGGTGGATATTTTATTTGATTAACTGAAATCAAAACAAAACAAAATTCATCAGCCTTGTAAGCTCTCCAACTCAATATCACAGCTGGACATGGCTGAAATCCACGGAGAGAAATAAAATTAGATTTTACGTGAAACTTGTCATCTTCAAATCGTCATTTAGTCTAGAATGTGAAAGTTTCCTTTTAACAGAATGTTAAATACGTTTGTGTGTATACAGAACGTTAACTGATATTTTGTTCTTTACATTTTTCGAAAGCCTTAAGAATTATAACATACTGTACGACAGTGGATGCAATTATTATACTATAATACTGTTGGCTACACGCCACCGTATAATCTATTATAAGGTGTGCAAATTACCTGGCGGATAATGTTTATTTTTAAAACAAATTACCGTTGAAACGTAACTTTAGTATGAGGCAGGTTTTCAGAACGAAGTTAATGACGGTCATTTGCATTTTTTGCCCAAATTCAACTCGACCTCAATATCTGGTAACTAGCAGTGAAACATTCTGAACGCAAATGGAGGCTTAAGTCTGATTAAACGTATACATTTAAAAATAATGAACAGAAACTTGCATGCGGGGGCCTACGCACTCACACAAAGCTCCTCAGTTTATATGCCAATCATGTATGATATTTTGTCTATTTAGCTGCAAGGAAACAATTTTGCAACTGACTGATTCCGAAATGGGTAACTCCTTTTTTTTCCTGCTTTGAATAAAACCTAGAAATCCATCCGATTAAAATTTTAATTATTATTAAAAATTGCTGAAACTTTTCTTTCCGTTGCCAACTGTGGAAAGTCTAAAAGGTTTACGAATTCCCTACTTAAGTAATCTGTCAATTCTACATTAATAGCTCACTGAGTAGCTATTGCATGTGTATCACTAAACATAGATATACTGTTTTATTTGATGAAGTTTATCATTTATCTTTATGGTTTAAATATGTTCTTATGTCTCAACCAAATATCATTTTTATGAGCATCCAAGCAGTCACTTGTTTTTTAATTTATCAGTGATATATCCTAGATATTTTAAGCTAAGTTCGCGAGCTTGAGATAAGTATCAATAAAAGTGCATCTAACTAGTTGTACAGCATAGCCGAATTACTGACAGTCACACGTACTAAATATGTGCGACTGTTTACATACAATGGTCTTGTTGTTAATCTTAAGATCGATACTTGATTTAAAGCAAGGTTATCGCCACTCGCGAAATTAATGAATGTCTAACTGTATTAAATATTTAAGATATTTCACACTCAGTATAATTTGTGCAATAATACGGATCCAACTTTGTTAAACTGCTTTAAGAAGCTATGAAACATTTGCTACATGGAAAACTCCAGTGGTCATCGCTAAGTCCTAATGCTACAACGTTAAGAGCTCAATAATGTATCAATTACGTAATAAGTCAAATAAATTTGCAGTTTTATACTAACTTTAAATCACCTGGACAATTTAATTTATAATTTGTGCCTAATTTAGAGGAATTAACATTACTAAATTACAATTTACCAATTTAATGATTAAAAATGCATATTGGCATACTGGGTTTGCTTAAAACACCTAACAAATCTGAATGCTGTAAATTACCTATTAAGTATTTTTATAAGGTGTTTTAATCTTAACGGATAAAATTTATCGAGACTTAACTTGAATAGATTTCTTTCCATACACCCAGCAACACATTTCGATAAATAAACGTTATCAATTTTGTTCCAAACAGCCTAGAGTTTGATTTTCTAATAAGCGTTTGCATAAAGAGGAAGGAATCATAGATCGCAAACTGATTTCATAATAAACGATAACGCACCAACAATATGCAACCTTTTACCCTGATAAACAATGGACCATAATATTTCCTATCTCACTTCAATATCTGGTTTTTATCGTGGTAAATAAATAAATAATTTAGTGCAATAATATTAAGGTTTTCTTCGACATTATAAAAAATAACAATGATAGACTCGAGAAAATTTTAGAAAATATTCATTCAGTATTGTAAATCAAAGTTCACATTTTTGCATACCTACGCAATTAAACATTGAAATTACATCAGAGCATATGCACTTCCCAAACATATTTTTTCTTCGTAAAAGATGAATGACACATCTAACTATTAGAAGGTTTAGTTAATCCTTATTTTAAAGCAACAGGAAGCTTCTGAATATTTAATTTTGATATAAAATCATGATTTATAAAAAAACTAATGTTATTAAATTTACACTACATAAATTTTGAATATTTTACTAATAAACCGTCAGTATTAAGAATTTTAACGTTTCGTAACATACATAAAATAGTTCCTAATGCAAATAATATTTGCATTAAAAAAATAAATTAACAAGATTTGAATTAAATTCCTTTCCAGTCATCATTGTAAAAATTCAATGCTTAAATGTTGCACCTTGTGTATCGCTGTCATCATTCAATTTTATTCCGCAATTTGCTTATGCGAAACAATTGATAGCACTCGTAGGTTGATAAAATCTTGATTCCTTTACATTTCCAGGTGCACAGATTTGGTTTGGCATTTGGCAGGAAATTTAGGTATTTTTTATAAATATAAATAGATCTGTCTTGAATGAGGATACCCTATTAGCTACAAGTTTTTTTTTCTGGAAGTATTGTGGAAACCCAGAAGATGGGACAGGAAATGTAATCCGAAAAATTTGAAAAAATCGTAAAATATGGTTTCTTTGTCATTTTTAGCTAGGCAGCTGGTGGACGGCTTTACAGTGACGGGACAAGTGAGAACCCATCAATCAATGCCAAACAAAGTCTGTGCACCTGGAAATGTAAAGGAATCAAGATTTCACCGACCTACGACGGCTATCAATTGTCCCGAATAAGTAAATTCAATACGTTCTTAAGAAAAAGGCTGTATTTTTAGAGATACTACAGATTAGAATGTGCCATCTAACATATTTATTCAATTAAAAGCATACACAGTTGTCAAATAGGAATATTAAAAAATAAAGCTGCTGATTAAATTAGGACGAATTCACATCTTTTCCTATACTTTGTCTTTTAATACGATACTGTTAACGTCTAGTATTTTAGCAGAATTAAAGATACTTTAACATAATTGGGGAAAATTTTATGTAGGTCATAAACAGTATTATTTCATTTTAAATCGGAAGAAAGCTTACAATTAAAAGAATTTGTTCATTTTGTAAATATAACTTGCCTCGAAGATTCGCTTTTATCAAACGCTCGAAGTTGCCCTCCAAACCCTCCAAATAACGCAAATCCAGCATAAGCGACATTTCGATAATCCTTTTCAAATATGTTTCTGATATAAAACAGAAAAATGGCTTTTAACTGGGATGATGCTGTGTTAATCTCGTTATTTCACAGTCACTATCGCAACATCAGACTTAACAGATTCCAACGGCTTTAAGAAAAATCGAGCATGGCATTCTATTAGATTTGGTGCAGACAAACGTTTAAAAGTAAAAACCGGTTTTCTAAACAAATGCTCTTTGTAAACACATATGTTATAAGGATCCGAACGTAAACAGCTAGCGAGATAACACAAATACTGTAAACCGCAATCAAGGCACTATGTCACTTCTTATACTATGAATTTATAATTTGAATATAAGCACACGTTTGTAATTAAGCATGTAGTAAATTATAGTTCGCCATCTCTTAAATGCTTCTCACCACAATCGAACTGCTTTTGTACGGCTAATCTAGATGGTTCGTGAATTATTATTTCACTCAAGCAAATTTTCTAATCTGCGTGTAGGGTGTAGGAAAAATACTCCAATAATTCGCTAATAAGACCCCATTGGTCGCAGTACTGATCGTGCGACAACCGTGAAAGTTTTATAAAAATGTGAAAATTGTAATCACTTTTATGCGAAATGCGGCAATAAAGATCAATTAAATAAACGAAGCAACGGAAAAGTAAACTTGGTTTGCTCAAATTAATGCAAGCAAATTTGTGCACACAACGAAGCATAATTAGACGAAAGAAATAAATGCAGATTATTATAGGCACTAATGCAAAAGCTTAAAATGAAGGTAAATTAAAGCAACTGTTTAATCAGACAAAAACTAGTAATAATAATAACTACTATTGTAAAGTAAAAAAAAACAATGATGTTTATTTCGCGATATACCAGAGAATGACTGATACAACCCATAAGATATATATAACTCATTTTAAATTAAAGTAAAAAAACAAGCATAAATATACAATATATAGCCTAATAAGTTAAAGAAATAGTGAATAAAGTGTAGCTAGTTATGTTTTAAAGTGTAAAATTATAGTCGTTTATAGCAATATATAGTTAAGTAAAGCACATTATAACATAGTATATTATAGTTTCGTATGCCAAAATATATTAGAATATGGTCTTTATATATATATATATATATATATATATATATATATATATATATATATATATATATATATAATGTCTTATATTAAATTCTAGCATAGCATATTTTATTAAAGTGTAGTGCACTGTATAAATTAATATAATAGAATAAAATAGAATATCATGCTATAGTAAGGTTAAATAATGCATAGAATAATTTTAGTATATGGTGAAATAAAAAATATTGTATCGTTTAATATAGTAAAATAAAATATTTTTCAGATTAGTATTCACGAATACATAATAGTATAGAACAGTAAAGATTATTAAACTAAAATGCAGAGTGTAATATTATTTAATTGTAAATTTAAACATAATATTATATAGCATACACAATTAGCGGATTATATATAATATTATTTTTTAATACAGAGTTGAGAAACACAGGAAAATGCAGGAGATCAAAGTATAGTATGCTTCATACTGCTTGTGAATGTAGTCCCTAGGTACGGTATAGTATAGTATAGTATAATATAGTATAGTATAGTATAGTATAGTATAGTATAGTATAGTATAGTATAGTATAGTATAGTATAGTATAGTATAGTATAGTATAGTATAGTATAGTATAGTATAGTATAGTATAGTATAGTATAGTATAGTATAGTATAGTATAGTATAGTATAGTATAGTATAGTATAGTATAGTATAGTATAGTATAGTATAGTATAGTATAGTATATTATAGTATAGTATAGTATAGTATAGCATAGTATAGTATAGTATAGTATAGTATAGTATAGTATAGTATAGTATAGTATAGTATAGTATAGTATAGTATAGTATAGTATAGTATAGTATAGTATAGTATAGTATAGTATAGTATAGTATAGTATAGTATAGTATAGTATAGTATAGTATAGTATAGTATAGTATAGTATAGTATAGTATAGTATAGTATAGTATAGTATAGTATAGTATAGTATAGTATAGTATAGTATAGTATAGTATAGTATAGTATAGTATAGTATAGTATAGTATAGTATAGTATAGTATAGTATAGTATAGTATAGTATAGTATAGTATAGTATAGTATAGTATAGTATAGTATAGTATAGTATAGTATAGTATAGTATAGTATAGTATAGTATAGTATAGTATAGTATAGTATAGTATAGTATAGTATAGTATAGTATAGTATAGTATAGTATAGTATAGTATAGTATAGTATAGTATAGTATAGTATAGTATAGTATAGTATAGTATAGTATAGTATAGTATAGTATAGTATAGTATAGTATAGTATAGTATAGTACAGTATAGTATGACATAGTATAGTATAGTACAGTACAGTATAGCATGATATAGTTTAGTTTATTATGGTATAGTATAATAAAGTATAGTACAGTACAGTATAGTATGATATAGTTTAGTTTAGTATGGTATTGTATGGCATAGTATAGTACAGTACAGTATAGTATGATATAGTTCAGCATAGTATAGTATAGTATAGTATAGGATAGTACAGTACAGTAAAGTATGATTTAGTTTAGTATAGTACAGTATAGTATAGTATAATATAGTATAGAATAGTATAGTATAGTATAGGATAGTACAGTACAGTATAGTATGATATAGTTTAGTATAGTATAGTATAGTATAATATAGGATAGTGTAGTATAGTATAGTACAATATATTATAGTGTGGTATAGTATAGTATAGTATAGAATAGTGTAGTATAGAATAGTACAATATAGTATGGTATAGCATAGTACAGTTTAGTATATTATATTTTTGTCTAGTCTAGTGTGGTATATAATATTGTAATTTAGTTTAGTATAGTGTTGTATAATATTGTATAGTATTTATAGTTTAGTTAATACAGTATTTTATTTTGTAATATATTGTAATATATGATTGTACACTTTATTATTATGTAGTATTTCATGGCATGTAATATTTTATTTTATTTTATTTTATTCTTGCACTATTATTTGGTTTTTCCCATTGTATTATTGTGTAGTATGCTGTAATATATAATTTTACAATGTAGCATTTTAATCGCGGCGGCGCAGTAACTTTAACCGAATTCGTGGGCAGTTCGTTTAGTTTATAATTGAATATATATATATATATATATATATATATATATATATATATATATATAGTATATATGAACCTTCAAATTTTATTTAATTAATTGTTCACACAATATGTACAAATTTTGCTTTTTTAATGTGTAAGTCGTTAATTTGATACGACTTCCTCATGTAGGGTGGGTTTTTTTCTATTATGACAGATTTGAAATGAATATTTGGAACTGTATGTTTAAAGTAATATCACAATGGCTTCACACAAACGAAAGCTTATTTGAAAATAAGGTGCTATATAGCTGGAACTTGCGTGTAATTTGCCTCAGGGTGGCACAATGAATAGAGTTGCAGAATCCGCAGTTTATTTGTCCAGATTCGAGCACTGTTCGTGGCAAAATTTTTGACAGTTCTAGAAGAGTTATCAATAAGGACGAAATCGGTTTACTAGAAGAATTTCCTGTTACCTTTCACAATGCTCAGTTTATTCTGACAAATATATATAAAAAGATTTGTGTTTTACATGAGGTTCGTAATCTTGATTTAAACGATTATTATCACCATTCACGCAATCATTGATCGTGTAATAGGTGCCTAAAATTTGATGGATACACAGCGAAAAACTATTTGAAGCATAAACACACCATTGTTATTCCGAAACGATGTCCTTTTTGTTTGTGTCTCATCACTTATATATGCAAACAATTTTGAAGATGACAGCTTTCGGGATAAAGGGCATTCCATCATCATCAAGTTGGGAGATAATGTCTGAAAAATTCCACAATCAATAATTCTTACGTTTTGGTAAGTACAAAATTTTCATGTCTTCATTTGATCACTTCTATCAACATCTGTGTTATTCATAACTGCGTTCGAAATATAAACAATTCTCTAATTAAAGTGAAATTAATGAAAGCAAAACTTATTATTGTAATCGTAATTTATACTCATCTGTTCTTGCTTCTAATGGACGTATTACTAATTCTAAAATGCATCATTATTATGATATATTGTTGTAACACTAATACTTCTTTTACTAATAGATCTAACGTTAAAAGAACCAATATTACTAATACTAACAATAAGACTGATATTAATACAACTACGTCTTCTACTACTATTATTCAATAATATCATTATTTGAATATTATTAATATTATTTGAACTACCTATAATAATATGTAATATTAGTATTAATAAATAATATGAAAATTAATAAATATAAATCAGAAAATTAGTGTAGGCATTGGCGATTATCATAATTGACCAAATTTAAATTCCTATTTTTCTTTTTTAACCTCTGTTTATGACAGCAAGCACGCGTTCTTATGATAGCGCATACAGCTGCGTATAATGTTATTATGGAAATTACTCATTTTCATTTGTATAAATTAGTTCAGATTTTAGGCTAAATGATGCCGAGCAATTATTTCATTGACATTTCGTCCATTTGCAGCATGCATGCAGAAAAATTTTCCACATACCATTCCTGTTCAGACGTGTGTGGCACCTATTAATGTATCCCGAAGGGCATACAATATAACAGATTGGTTCTTATTGGACTGGGAGTGTGTTAAAGTAAGTCTCAATTTAAATAAAAAGCATCAATAAAAAATTTGTGTATTAGGTGATGCGCACCTAGTAAAAAATTATTTCAAATAGGACCAGAGGATAAACCAAGGTCAAGCTGAATGGAAGATTTAGCCTCATGTGCACTTTTGTTTCTTGTTTACTGGCGACTCATCTGTAGGAGCTGGTATTACTCCCTATACCCCCTATAAATTTGGGGTATGAATCTCCTATACGAATGGGTAAACCTACGGTATTGAAGTTAACTACATATAAAGTTTTCGACAATGCGATTTAAACATATGTTCCAATCTCACGTACGTATGCAGTTTGTGCTTATTGGCGACTCATTAGTAGGAGTCAACTCTACATTCCAAACCCACAATATATTTTGGTTAGAAATGCTTGCATTGCATTCCTTGAAAATAAATGCAAACTTATTACGATTCCCCAACGAAGTATACGCGCAATTTTAATGTATAAAGTGCAGCACTAAACATGCTGAATTTTATTGAAGCCAAATTTATATTTACAATTTTCTGCTAAATTCGATCAAATGTTATTTATTATAATATTTAGGGTACATAACAATCCACCAGTCAATCAACGGTTTAATAATCAAACCAATTAAGCGGATTGCATTTATAATTCCAATTTAAAAGTAGTATTTGAAATTACTAATTGTCGAACAAGATTAATTGACATTTCATATCTTCTACAAAGCATTTTAAATATGCAATTATTTATTTTGTTTTACATATCTAGTAAAAAGTTTATTCAATTAGGACCAGAAGGACATGCTAAAATTAGCGTAAACAGAAATTTCTATCCCATGCGAATTTGGGCTTCATCATTATTAACTTTAGCATATAAATGTGAATGGGGTAAAGCATAACGGAATTAACTCCAGTCGAACTTAGTGTGAAATACGTTTTAATGTTAAAATATTTTGAAATATTCTATGGAAAAAAATTATGAAATTTTCTTTACATCAAGTTTGCAAACTTAAAGGAAAAATCAATCCCAATGTATTTACCCATTTGTCTACCAACATAACAAAATTTCCGTCAGGCGCACGTAAAAAAAATCATTTCTGGTAAAATGTTATTAAACATTACTTTTAAGCATATGAATAAATAAATAAATAAATAAACTTTTTAAATGTGTGTATATACTTGTATTGGCGAATTAACGGTAATTGGTTTGGCCATTGACAGGACCTCTTCGATAGAATCATCACGCAGTTATTTTCCTCATTTTTCAAGCTTTATAAAAGTCAGATTTCTGCGTTTATCTATATGACTTTGAAAGGCGCGAGTCTTCTTAGCCTTTTCTAATTAATATATTGATTTAACTTTATTGTTAAACAAAACTTAAAAAATATATATAATGAAGAAAAAGTATATAATGATTATGTAATATATATTTAATGCAAAGAATTGTAGTTTCGTTTTAAATCCTTACTTTTTTACACTAACTATGATATAATGTCACACATTTTAAAATTGCACCATCGCATTTTCAACATGGGACTATTCAAAGAAACACTTGTAAAAATTTTGAACAAACGCATTTACTCGAAGTTGAAAGAAGATATGCTGCACGTAAAATGAGATGTCATAATCACTATTAACATAGAAATTGTCAACATCATCATCATAATTATTATTAACATTGCAATAATCTTTATCATTAGCATTAGCAAGGACATCAAATTCAAAAATATAAAACACGATAATATATATTAGCATAAAAACAAAATACAATACTTTTCTCCCTTGGGAATGCTCAATGACGAGTGTTAACGAAAACTGTGGAGCGTAGATAACTCAAGATTCGCGCGTTCATTTACAATTTGTATTTCGTACTAATGCAGAAAATTTGACACAAATATATTTAATCACATTTCATTGGTTGCATTATTATTCCGAATCCATAAAGGAAGATATATATTTTACTAGAGTTGAGATATGGTAAATATATGATTATTTAACTGTGTCATATGAACTTGTTTAATAATAAAGTTATGATTCAATATCCAAAATGTATTTATTAATGTCTATTACTAAAGCAAAATATCGTTGGGTAAACAGTTTATTTGTCCAAGGGTTTTTGTTTGAGGTCCAGTTTCATCATTTAGACTGCGGGTTAATCATTATTAGTCAAATACTTAGTTGTATCTAGGACAGTTTAGTTATAAATAGTTAGGATCCCATGTTCTATTAAAGGGAATCTTATTTAATCTGGACGAAGTTTAAGCAAAAGCCTTACGAATAATGCTAATTTTAATTTAGTTTATTTGCAAAATAAAACTGATTTTTCATATCTGTGACTTCTCTATTTACCGCTGATTAGGTGAACACATTGATTGACATGAAGTCTATCCTTAAGCGTTTAACTTCATAATTATATTTATATTCCATGTTTTCTTCAGGTCAATTTATCTGAAATGAATCTGAATAAGGTGTGCACAGTAGATTTCGTAGAAGATTCAACTGAAAGTCATGTCGCCTGATCGACTATTTTAGCGTAATAAAAAGAAAAATTCATTCTATTCACAATGTACATTAGGTTCACTTAAATTTGTTGGCAATCCATAACGTTCATTATTTGTTTGATAGTTTGCATTTTAGGCAAAACAAAAGCTTATGAGCACACCAGCTTCATTTGTTATTAAATCATTCAAACTTGTACTGCACTAGGAGTTTCGATCATCATCATCATTTATTTTCATACTAATAAAGTAAATCTACGTTTACCTTTCATTTCTTCCAATTGCACGCAGGATCAAATTTGTCAGAGGTTATCGGCTGCTGGCACGTTTTCATTATTCATTTATTTAAAACAAATTGTACGAACATGCTCTATTAGGTAGAAGATATTGCTATTAACTGACGTTGTCCAGAACTGTGCAGAAAAAAAGCAATTTTCTCGTGCCCAAGCATTTCCTTGTGACAAGTTTAGTTATGATTCTTTGGTATCATTGATTTTAATGGTGGTGACACCAATTTCTTGAATAATCAGAATATTTTCTTGCTTAATTCATAAATTAATGTAAATTGAACTTAAAAGTTTGCTTTTAAGTTTCTGAATAATTTGAATTTGATATTGAAGCAATTTTAAGGTAATACGACTGAAATTTACGAGCACGATCATATTTATTTAAAAAGATTCAAGCAATAGATATAACCATGGATTTAAATACATCGCTTGTGGAGTTTTATTTTTTTTAAAGTTTTGTACCTTTGGCAGCCAAGACGTTTATGAAAGGCTATAAATATCAACTTGGTCGATTGTCTATGATTTAATGGAGTCGTATACATATTTGGCTACTTTTAATGACAAACCATCAAACAAGAAAGTAAAAAAGGTAAACCGAATGAGGTGTTTCTCATTTGACGAAGCATTGGTTTTTAAGTTTCCGGAGAGAAGGATCTATCGTTAAATACACAATAACCAGAATAACATTTTTAAAATAAAACACGCAACTAATAGTTAGCTGTTCCATTTTGACGAGCAGAAATCGTATAAAATCTATAACAGAACTGTTGTGGCTTTCATCATTCTTCTGGAACTAATGCATGTGTGTATGCAAAGTTAGAGCTCGAGCACTTAATTTGGGCGCAAATAATTTTAGGCGAACTGTTTTCATCTAATATTTCTCTAACAAAAATTATTTAGCATACATATTGTATAAGAAGTAATTTAGTGAAAACGCCGAAGTCCACAGAATATTCACAAAGAATGAATATTTAAAAACTGTATGGCATTCAATGCGCAATAAAACATAAAATCATATTGAATACGGGATTCTGAACGGGTAAGCCATTATAGAAAAGCTATGTATTGAATTAAATCATTTATATAATCTACTAGTCAATCATCTTGAACCGATAAATGATACGAAATGTTCAAAAATTTGATATCGCTAAAGCATAGGTGAATGTGAATCACAATTTTAAGCTCGATTTATAATAAATAACTATAAAACTGAATAAAATCAAGGAAAGAATGAACTATTCTTCAAATAGGGGTTTAAAAAATTATTTTTTTTATAACACAGTATAAATAAAAAATGTCTAATTCTTGACGACAAAAACAGAAAATCTAGTGAATTTAAAAAAAATCGGCTATTACGATAGGCTTGAAAAACTTATATAGTTAAGGTACTATACAGGTGAAACGATAAAGGTTAGTAATTAACTCTACCGGAGTAAATTATTTTTAAAGTTTGCTTCCGTTGTAATGAACTCTCATTATTGACCACCATATGGCGACAGTCTGTTAAAAAGTAGGAGAAAATACGTCAAGTTTGTAAATGTTAAAATATACGGGACCAGTATATATAAACAAAATATATAAAATGCAATAAAAGTGCAATTAAACGTGAAAAAGCAAAGTTTGACAATTACAAATTACCGCCAGAATTACAACAAGCATGCACCTGCATATACACAAAAATTTATACACATTTGAAAGAAATTACTATGACGCGATTTATAAATAAATAATTTTTAGATTTATTATTATTTACAAATTAACAAATGAATTGATAAACCATTCAATACATTTACATAAATATACTGTCGAAACAATCAAAACATTGCACACATAAACAAATGGAAGTAATCAACCAGACCCATTTCATTCTTATCAAACACTTCGGTACTAAAGAATAAAATATATACATTTGTCAATTCCTGAAATAATAATCTAGAAATTTGTTAATTATATAAATAAATATATAAATAAATAAGTATATAAATTAATAAAAAAATAAATAATAATAAATAAATAAAGGAATAGATGAGTAACTGAATATATAAATATTTAAATTAATTAAATTAAATAATTATAAACATGAAAATCAATAAGATAGCAATTGAAATTCATCAAATTGACCGATTTCGTCCTCATTGGACTCTTATCAAATATTTGCGATATTTGCTTCATGTTGCTGAAGTCTTTTTCAGTGGAAAACACATCACACAAAAAATTTGACAATCAATATATCAAATGGAAAATTTAGTTTAAACTGCCCCATTTCAAACTTGACATATTGATTGTCAAATAAAATTTAAAAATAATTGATTGCGCGGGTGGTGGTAACAATAATTTAATTCAAGTTTGCGAGCTTGAAGTAAACACCAATCCCATTGTATTTAACCAGTCGTCGAACAACATAACAAAACTACCGCCAGCCGCAACGCACTGACGCGTTTCGACCTCGTACTCTGATGATGATCATGGAAGGTCGAAACGCGTCAGTGCGTTGCGGCTGGCGGTAGTTTTGTTATGTTGTTCGCGACTGGTTAAATAAAATGGGATTGGTGTTTACTTCAGGCTCGCAAACTTGAATTAAAATAATGATTGTGAAATAGTTTGTGTGATGTGCTCTCCATTAAAAAAGACTTCCGCAACAAGAAGTCGAAATTTGAGGAATAATCAGGTAGACAGTGGAAGTAAACACCTTGTGTCATAACAAAATAAAAAGGTAATTAGTCTATTCCCTGTCGTGCAACATGTTTCTTTTAAAGCTTATTTGAATTGGATTTTGTGAGTATAATCTTCTCCGCCACAATTTCACACCACTCATAGTTTTCAGTTATAAACCAACATAAGTTATTATTTATCAATTCTTTCGTTTATATATAAACATGTGTAGATACATATTTTTCACACAAACACACACACACACACACACACACACACATATATATATATATATATATATATATATATATATATATATATATATATATATATATATATAGAGAACAGGTTACTTCATCCTGAATCAAATGAACCGTAATTCATTTCAAATTTGTGCCTCTTAAGAACGATTGCACAGGTTGTGGAAATAATTTGTAAATTAAGTTTTCCATCTTCATGTTGACGTCAAATATATTTAAAATTATGTGTGTATCCGACATTTCCACTCTAGTGCAATGTTTGCCAGGTTGTGCGATGTGAGAATCGCATATCTTACTTTTCTCTCCCTATACATGCATTGCAATTTGCCGTCGTGCTATGTTGATGATCGCGGTAGATCGAAATCTGTCAGATTGTGTGATTGACTTTTGTTTTGCTATTTTGTGCCACGAGCTAAATAAACGACAATTTGTGTTTACATGAAGCTCGTAAACTTTATTATAGTAATTGGGATCACCATTTAAGCAATCGATGACTTTTTAATTGTAAACATGCGGCGAATGATTCAAGAAGTTAATGAATATGATCGTATAAAAAATTTTCGACCGAGATTATATTTTTTTTGTTATTGAAACTATACCCCATAAAACAAAAAACTGGAAGCAGAAGACGTAAGAACTACAGCCCCCCATAAATGCGCAGGTACATACACAAACAATTCACCAGTTATTATTCAAATGATGTATGAATTTGATGCACTCCTTATAATTATTTTGCGTTTGCGTTGTGCTTTCATCTTTCACGTTGGTACCACAAATGACGGTTGCGTGACAATTGATAGCACTCGTAGGTTGGTAAAATCTTTATATTTCCAGGTGCATAACTTCGTTTTTTTACTGATTGATGGGTTCTCACTGGTCCCGTGACTCGGGACCCGTCCTTACACTGCTTGTTCGGCAATGATTGCGAGGTTTAAGGATGTTGCATGGAACAGACTCCAATGTGCGTAATACCTTTTCGTTTTTTCACCTTTAATAAACACCAAAAATCGATCAAGGCCAGAGTGTTTAGAATTGATGGAGCAACAGATGACCAGAAATTGTTGTAATTCTCAATTTCGGTGAAATTTGGCATACATTGAAATCTATTGTACTGGTACCATGTACGACTCGGCAACAAAAGTGTAGGTATCAAGTACTGACATAACAGTCATATAGTTGGTACTCATTACCGGCTAGCTATATATATATATATATATATATTAGTGTAAAGTTGTCGAAAATTGATATAAATTTAGCCTTTATGGAGATTGTACCGTCCTATTCTACCACATTCCTCACCCAAATGCAGAATGCTTAAATGGCGTATAAACGGCTCCTACTGATGAGTCATCAGTAAGCACTAAACAGATGAGTAGGAGATTGTACGCTTTGTTCATGTTGTCTATGGTTTATCCTTCTGGTCATATTTGAACTCAACACACAATAGAAAATTTCATATATATATATATATATATATACATATATATATATATATATATATATATATATATATATATATATATACATGTATATATTAGTCTCTCCGAAACCAATAGTATCTAACTATATTTAGCCATTATTTAGTAGCGATATATTTCGTTTAAAAATGGCATCATTTGCACCTAACTGTACAGCTTTATCACGAGATAAGTCATCAACGGAATTATTTTCACCTAATTTTAAATCTCTTAACCAATACTGTTTTATCACGAGGTAAGTCTGTTCGCGCAATAAATGATTGTTTTTTGTTTCTCTCTCTCTCTATATTTATATATATATATATATATATATATATATATTTGGAGTTGACAAAAGTTAATGTTCGTGACTGTATAAAAATTGTGCTGCCAAAATTTCCAGTCAAGTATATGATACACGAGACTACTAGAGGTGAGAATCGCATATTCAATTTTGCTTTTCATATATATATATATATATATATATATATATATATATATATATATATATTGCGGTTTGATCCTGGCTAATCAGTTTGCGGTCGTACTCAGATGATGATCATGGACGGTCGAAATGCGTCAGTGCGTGCAACTGGCGGTAGTTTTGCTATATTGTTCGACGACTGGTTAAATACAATGTGATTGATGTTTACTTCAAGCTCGCAAACTTGATTCAAATAAAAGTCTACTTTATGTATGTGTGGCCATTTGTCTGCAAGTGTACGCTCACCAAAGTGAAA
The DNA here is from genome assembly GCA_029291075.1 of Eudiplozoon nipponicum. Classification (NCBI taxonomy): domain Eukaryota; kingdom Metazoa; phylum Platyhelminthes; class Monogenea; order Mazocraeidea; family Diplozoidae; genus Eudiplozoon; species Eudiplozoon nipponicum. The sequence continues at coordinate 33,228 of JAQBSW010001004.1, read as the reverse complement.
TTCCAGTGATCCAGTGACAAATACTGACGATTACTTAAGGCAATATGGTAATGAAAATGCTATACATAATGTTAAGTTATAAAATAGTAGGAGATCTAAGTTAATAGACACGGTAAGATAACAAATAATAAAATACGACCTGATATAATAGCCCTAAAAATAGTTAATGGCAGTGTTTTGAACATTTATATGAATAAACGCACATTGGGTACGGGCGGCGATAACAATTTTTTTAAATCAAGTTCGCATTCTTTATATGAAAAACTGCCACATTATATACATATATTTTTCAATACAAACTAAGCATTGTATTATGTAAACAAGGCAATTCATCCAGAAGGCGTGTTTAATCCCGATTGGGAATTCATCACACACTGTCTAGAATTCGTTGCGGAGTGAGCCTGAGCCTGGGTCGCCTGCCTCACAAACTATTGTACTAACGACAGAGCAACCCAGCCGTACACTGTACAAACCTTTAGTTATATAATAACTAATGTTTTTTACTTAGCTCTTCCCTTAAGTTGAGAATATATGGCATCAACTTAGATCTAAATTTCCAACTAACTACCCACAGTTGCTCATCATAGAACAGACATCACGCTACCTGGGGAAGTGTATTGAGTTGAAATTATATATATATATATATATATATATATATATATATATATATATAAACCAGCTTATATTTCGCAGGCGGCAATAATAGTTATTTAAATTAAGGTTCCGACCTTGATATAAACACCTGTTCCATTATGCACGTAAATTTGTCAGTATAATCAAGGCATAGTATAAAGTAGAACAGGAAATTCAACCAGTAGACCGGTTTTGTCTTTATAAGGAACTCATCACGTACTGGCCAGAATTTGCCACAAACTAGGCTCGAACCAGGGCATATCTACTTAAAAAATCTGTTACGCTACACAAAATTTTCAGTTATATACTAATTAATGCTTTTTGGTTAGCTTTTCATTTACGTGGCGCTCATATGGCATTTCTTTAGACTTAAAATTAAGAAACCCATCTTTTATATAAATTTGATTCTCAACATTATACAATGCTTAGTTTATAATGACATATGTATATACATAATTGGACCGGTGTTTATATCAAGATCGCAACATTGACTTAATGAATTGTTTTCACATTGATCAATTCAGCCTGTGATAGTCAAAACGCAGATCAGGTACTAAGCCATATCTGCGAAACGAATGTTCGTTTAGTTATGTTAATGCTTAATTCAATACCACTTCCTTAGGTGGTGGGATTTCTGTTCTATAATAACAAATTTAGGATGGTTAGTTGGATATTTAGTTGTAAAGAAATACCATGTAGGCTCCATTTAAAGTGGAGGCTTACCAAGAAAAATTAGTTAGTTTATAATTTATAATTGAGTGCAGTGTGCGGCAAGGTGGCCATGTAGTTAGAGGTGCCCATGTTCGAGTCCTGTTCGTTATAGATTCCGGACAGTGCGTGATTAGCTCCCAATAAGGACGAAACTGGTCTACTGGATGAATTTCCTTTTCTACATTACACAATAGTTTGTTTTTGCCAAATAATTTATGTACATAATGTATTCAGTGGTTATATCAATTTCACGTACTCGATTCAAATTATTATTCAATAGATCATTAATTTATCTGTCGGCTGTTGGTTTATTTTAATCCAACGTGTTAACCTTCTGACCTGAATGATTTTCCATTTCTGTTTCGTGCAATCTCCACTTCCTAACATTATTTTTTGCTTTGTTCTATATCTAACTTTGATTCATTATCTTATCTTTCATTTTAATTACAATATATTCTGTGATCCATTTCATAGATCTAATACGAAAACATTTTGACAGGAATCTGTAACCATTCCAGAGAGTTTAAATAAGTTGGATTTACAGGCGTTGATAATTAATAATTAATCTCGATTCTGATAAAGTTCAGCCGTTTTGTAAAACCATTGTTTTGTTAATACAATTTAACAATAATTGTTTGCGCAGGTGGTGGTAACAATTCTTTAAATCAAGTCTTCGAGCTTGAAGTAAACACCAATCCCATTGTATTTAACCAGTCGTCGAACAACATAACAAAACTACCGCCAGACGCAACGCACTGACGCGTTTCGACCTTCCATGATCATCATCAGAGTACTGGTTAAATACAATGGGATTGGTGTTTACTTCAAGCTCGCAATTTGTTTTGTTACCCTGTACAGGCTAGGTAACTCAAAAAACCATTGTGTTGGTACAGTTTATATGCTCGGTATATATTGTATATAGTGAGTTGGTTTTGAGGTCGTATTACCGATGACTTTATATAAAGTTAGCTCAATTACAGCTTCAGTGCACATTCGTATGGGAGAGTGGACAGACTGACTGTCGAAAATTTATTGTTCAAATATCGATTGGGTATAGGGTTTAATACTGGTTTCTTTTGATAAAACGCCATTAAGCATGAAACGCACATGTACACTGGATTTTACCTTCCGGTCATATTGACTTTGGTTTGTCATGCAGGCCCCATTTGATCTAATTTCTTACTAGTTACGCCATATCTAGCGTATAATGGCATATATATTAGATCTTGAGAACAAGTTTATATCTCAGTTGATTGCATACCCCGTCTCTACCCATTGACTTGATAAATCGGATATATTATTATGCCCATATTTAAATGCAATTACAAACGTAGTTTGCTTTATTTAGTCTTTTCTTATAAGCATTCCAAGCAATTTTCTTAAAATCAAATTGAAAAAGGGAAATACTGGATTTAATTTGCCCTCGAATATCGTTAATTGATACATAAGAAATTTCTAAAGAAACGAATCAATTTTATTTTAGAATTAACAAATCTGGCAAAATACAAATATATTTTTAAAGATAGAATTTTTTAAACTAGGCGGATTTCTTTGAGATTTTCTACGCAGGGTAGAACATTGAAATGCGTATTTAATAGGCAGTTAGTTGCTACATTCTTACACTACAGATAAAGAAAAAATGCACATTTTTACATCAACTAAATATAAATTGAAAAAGTATATTCTTGCGTGTGTCCACATGTATTTTGCATGTATTTCAAATGTAAAATTTAGGAAATATTTATCTCAGTTACTCTCCAATTTGTGTATTAGGTACTCCAAGTCTAATACACAGATGCACGTACGCATGTTCAACACATGTTCAACAAAGAGTATCAAAAAAAAATTAATCTCAAATTTCATTTTCTTAATTTGCCTAGAATGCCATTTATTATAGATATGGTGAAATATGGCTGAACGTTTACTTATTTTTTTTTATTTGATTGCGGAGTGCCAGCTTCATATTTTCCAATGCCGCGTTTTGCGTACGCGGGATTTAGCTTTGCACCAACAGTTTCACAAAGATCCGATTAATCACAATTTCCATTTCCTTTTTGTCTCGGATCGGGCTTTGTATTCGTCCCTTTCTTCCGAAGGCTTCAACATCGTTCATACTAGCCAATGGAAATGCGGTTCAACCACATCTTTGTTAACTGGCGACGTTTCGATGCTTAATTTACAGCACTATCCTCAGGGAATTATGCACAGCACAATATTCACAATAGCAGATTTAAGCAAATGTGGTCTTAATTTGATCTTAGCGCATTAAAATGAATTTTGAATCAAGTAATGCTTGAAGAAACCTCAAATATTAGTTTATTCTACTTTATTACATTTGGATTTTATAAATTAAATAACAAATTTTCGATCTTGCAATCAAATTTAAATATTTTTGTTTTCATTTATTAAAGTTTGATTTTTTAAACCACAGGCGTCACTAAATTCTCGATAACTTTTATAAAACGTTTACTGGTTCGTATTTTGTCGCGTTTGCATGAAGTCTTGCAAACTAAGAAACACACATGACAACAAATCTCTCCACAACTGTATTGAGGAAAAAATTTTTAAGAAGCCAGCTTTTAATTTTTTTATGCTAGGCGACACTGATCTACTTCAGTTGAACTTAATAAAATGACAGTCAAAATTTTAGCACTTTACATTCTTTATGAACAGTCATATGGAAATCAACTAGGCAGTAATTTATTGTGCGCGGTAACAATTATTTATTTAATTTATGTTTGCGCACTTGAAATATTCATCTTTTCCAGTTTTTAGTGAGTCGCCCAACATAATACAATTTCTATCGATCACAAATACATTGACGTGTTTCAAACGTCTTTGGTCATCATCAGAGCAGGACAACAAGCTAGCTAATGAGGATTGAATCATAATTTATGCATATGGATTTGAAAATCAGAAATGCGACCTGATACATTGTAGCCTTAAGTAAAATGTACTTGTCTGGAATGATTTGAATAAATCGAATTGTCTAAATTGTTTCACTGGTTACTATTGTGTTGAAAAGCAAACAGATTCTCGTGACGGTTGGCTCGACACGAAATTGAGAACAAAATTATACTTATGGAAGGTAACAATTTTGAATGCCCAGTAAGCCTATGTTACTAATTCCTCAATTAATAAACAAAGGTTAGTTTGCATGGAAAGTGATAAAAATATTTCTCATCTCTTTCGCGTTGTAAAATAAAGTTCATAAATATAAATTTAAAAAAATTCATGATACACATACTAATTGCGTCTCACTTTTTTTGATATTACCTAGGCATGCTTATATATATATATATATATATATATATATATATATATATCTATATATATTTATATTAGGAAAACACAAATAACGAAGTGGATAAAGACCATTTATTTCGTGAATACTAATCATCTCTTATACAAATGGCCTTTATCCACTTTGTTATTTGTGTTTACCTAATTATAAGAATACTGTTAAATTAAAAGGGCATGGACATTATAAATATATATATATATTGTGCATTGAAGACCAGTAATGCGACTCTAACGCTTAGTAGTCAATCATACGTTGTACTTGAGGGGAATTTCAACTACAGAATTTCCGTACAGTCATGACCGTCACCTTTGAAACTCTCTATACATGTTCTTTCAGATTATCCAAATACGCAATTATTGATGGTTGGGTTGATGGCAACTCCTATAGAAAATAAGTTTGTGGAGTATAAACTGATTAAATAATCTCAAGTCGAATTATTAACCCGTGTCAGTAACAATAACTGATCCAGCGCTATTCGAGGCATTTTAAAATCCTCTCTTTTTTGATTTTCTTCAGTGGTACAAACTCGACCCACCAGATAAACTTATCGAACATGAAACACACATAGACTAACCCGCCACAAACCACCGGCAGTGAAACTACCAGGTCAGTTTGCAGAAATTGATTCCGTGCCGTGGAATTAAAAGAAATCTGGGTGCCCTTTTCTCTTTTCGGTGGTTTACTACGCTGACATATAGAAAGAGCTACGAATTTCTTTTGACACTCCAGACCAATACAATCGCGAATGCAATGTCTCGATGAGGCAGCCTGTGCCGGGATGTCCCATCGTTTAATGCCAGAAATCCATCAATTCTTCTCGAACCAATTCGGGCACAAACCAACGCATTCGTTCTCCTTCTTTTTGCACCAATAGGCCGCTTTGCAAGCTCACCGCATTGCCTTTTATAAACTGAATGACTATTTGCAAGTATCTATTAGGTGTTGCGAACCTAGTTACAAATTGGTTCAGTTGTGACCAGAAGGATAAACCAAATAAAGCGTGAACGGAAAGTACAATCTCGTGCACATTCGTTTTGTGCTTACTGGTGACTCATCAGTAGGAGCCGGTATTACGCCCTTTAACCACTATATATTTGGGTGAGGAATGTGGGATAATAGGACAATACAATCTCCTAGACGAATGTGTAAACCTGCAGTAGAGTAGCTAACATCGTTTAGTCTCGACAATGCGGCTTGAAAACTGCTATAATATATATATATATATATATATATATATATATATATATATATATATATATATATATATAAATTCTGGGAATGATCCCGACTGTCAATATTGGAGAGATCGTGGACCTTATTACCCCATTGAAATGGCCGTTCTTTAGGAGAACTATACTGATTTTGCTGCTCCTTGTGCAATGTATTCGTCGCGGCTGGTGTCTTTATGTATTGAGCTTACAACTAAGCCACTGGCTGCCGCCATCCTACTCGGACTTGCTGAATATATTTCGAAGAATTACAATATGTTATGTTGACCCTACCAACTTTAACAACGGGCTCATGCGTGGTGTCAGCGCAGCCAATATGATGGTCATCATATCCGAACTTTGTAGAGCCTGGATTCTTCCTTTCAGGCCTCCCTGCGCAGTCGATATTGCGCCATATCTGGTAGGATCCAGCAGCATAAACATGAAGACCTCATGCAGTTGCAACCCAGGTAAAGAGAGAGTTTTCTTGGACAACCACGGCTTGATGCGTGCCATGGTATCAAGATGCATCTTACACGGTAGTGGTCTGAGTCTGTCCATTTTTGAGAACACCTCTTTAGGCCTAGCTCGAAAGTGATCCAAGGACCATCGTTTATATTTTCCATACGTCAGGTCGACGGGCAATTCTAAATGGACTGCAACTGTCTGTTCAACTAATTCCCGGACAACCACGCATACAATAGGTGCTTCTAATGAAAGTTATTGCGCTCGAACAGAAGCTTAAAATATTTCGTGCCATATCTGAGGCCTTTCCACATCCAGGATGCAAGAACAGGCTTAAATTCTGAATAACGTCGGAAAAAACTCGTTGATACTGATAAAAACACAGGCCTAGGTCCATCTGCTGCCTCGTTGGCGCGATCTACATTGTTGATTTCACCGATATTTGTTTGGTCGTACATGCTGATTCACTTAGAATTAACTATAATAGTGTCGTTCAGCCTAGAATTAATTATCCCCAACTCCGTAGTCAGAGTGTTTATTTGTGAAGACAATATTTCTACTAAATTTTTCCATCCGTCAGAATTAATTTAACTCAACACAAATGCTTTATTTTTAATCAATTATATATAGCAGCTTTCTCGCCTAAACTGCGTTCGTTTAGTAAGACAATTATCAACTATTTGTCATTACATATTCAATTCTGCAGCTCGAATACTGTTTCCATTATTCTCCTGCATCTTAATTCGTGCACTTCCGCGAGGAATTTCTGTTTCATTCATTTCAATCTTAAATAGGACCATTGTGGTGTTCTCGGCCTCAAAGGTAGCTACTGCTACAATTTTCAAACGTATATCAACAGAAAATAACCATTATCTAAAAAAACATCAGCAATAGCACTGTATATTACACCCACATTCTAAAGAATTACAGATAGCGGAAAACCTGTCTAACATATTGTTTATTTCACTTTGGTAATTCATAAATAATATTTATGTTTAAAGAATTGTTACCACCATCCGCGCAATCAATTATTATTAAATATTTATGTTTGTTTTTTCTGAAGATGGCTTACCTTTCATGTGAGACAACTGGTTATAACGTCCGTTATACCTGGTGTAATAACCGTTAAAAACATTGCTTTATTTTTGTATTGTGTTGTCAGATTTCCTGGAGCGTCTTGAATCAGCATTGTATTTATTAATAGTCAATCGCTTTACCATCTTAGTTCCATAGACTTAGACTTTCAACGGATTCATATAAGTATGCCTTATTCCACGTGAATTCAAAGATAGGCAGGCAATAATGTTTTAACATCTACTGTCACTAAGATAATCAGGAAAAAATCTATAAAGAATCTGAAATTTATATCATCGACTGTCATTTTATATGTTTATTAAAAAGCGGTGTCTTAATTGTTCGTGTCTCACTGGAACGTGGTGCTGTGTTGGTAAATAATTGCAAATTCTTGAAGTAATAGATGAATTTTTTTCAAAGGAAGGTTTATTTGAGGTGATATTTGAAAAAAAATTGACTGTTCATTCAGTTGGCCTTGTCAGTTTGCCGCCTCATATAAAATATAGAACAGAAAAATGTTTTAATTAATTAACTAAAAAATGTATTATTCGAAGTAGAAATGCTTCAATAAAAAATCTGGATTCTCTTTTTGCCTTGATATACTCCTCTCGGTGTCTTGGCATGTTTACAATAAAGCAGACACTGACGTTAATTATATAAATTATGAGATTAAAAAAAACTTTAGTAGCAACCAAGAATTTAAAAAAAACATACAAAAGAAAATGAAGAAAAGGAATAACCCGACAATATACCTATTAATGACTAAAATTACCGGAGCCTAACCAATATAAGCAGAAGCTATAAATTCCACAATAATGATAAGGGGAATTGCT
>JAQBSW010001004.1:0-20000 GCA_029291075.1 Eudiplozoon nipponicum | reverse complement strand
GTAGACCGGTTTCTGCCTTATTGGGAACTCATCAAGTACTGGCCAGAATTTGCCGCGGACAGGATACGAACCTGGGCACGTCTGCTTCGGAATCTGGTGCTCTAACCACTGAGCTATCCTGCCGCACACTACACTACACACAATTTTCAGTTATATACTAACTAATGTAACTTGGTTAGTCAATTTTTCCTTTAGGTGGAGCTCATATGGCATCCATTTAGACCCAAAGTTCCAACTAACCATGCCCAATCTGTCATTACTGAACAGACACCACATTACATGGGGAAGTGGTATTGAAATGAACATTTATATAATTAAACGAACATTGGTTGCGCGGGTGGTGATAACAATTATTATAATCAAGGTTGCGGTCTTGATATAAACACCCTACTGGATGAATTGCCTTTTTTACACTATACAAATCTTGGTTTATAATGACATATTTAAGTAACTAATGGGTCAGATGCTCATATAAGAAGATCGCAAACTTGACTACAGTAATGATTAAAATAGTTAACAGCAAACATATATCTTCGGACATGATTAGAAGAATTACCATATATATTTTGGGGCTCAACTTACCAGATACTTGACATCGGAATTACAGAATTATAATCAGGTCGCGTTTTAAAGTTAAAATAAAGGCTAACAATGTCTCAATATACTAACTGTTTGCATGACTGTATAAAGTGTTGACGCAGTGCATTTAATACGGAGCCTAGGTGGTATTTAGCATAGTATATAATAGAATGATATGTTGACATAGAATCTATAAATGTATTTTAATCATCACAGTCAAACAAAGTAATCTAACATCATTATTCAGCGTAGAATGTCACAGATTTCACTAAAATAATGAATTAACACTGACAAGACAATAAAAATAGAAATGTGTAGATTTCGTTTGTATTAGTTAAACGAACACCTACTCTGTATGATGTCGGCATTATTTATTATATGGAAGGTAGCAACAGTATTCACACACGCTGTCAAAGTTGCGTCTTATGGTTGTGAGATAAGAAGGTGCCACTTTATTTTGTAGCTATGGTACATTTTTTCACAAACCAATATACTAAATTACCGTCAATCTTACAATATGTAGGGACACAAATTAAGTTATTGAATGCAAAAATTTTATTTCAAATTATAAAGTGTTTAGAAGCACTTCACTTACATTTTTTAAATTAATTTATATAAAAGTATTAAATTTGTAATAATAAAGCCAAAATTGAAATAGTAGCACAGATTGAATGATTAATCATCCACTTTTTATAAAAAATCTTAGCTAAAATTTGTTTTGAGTTGTAATTGATAGACCTCACTGTACCATCTAATTAAGTACAAACTCCATTACAAAATCCAGCTGTGAACACAGTATATTTAATGAATTGTTGCCGAAAATAGAATGGCGTTTAAGCGCATCTTGTCTTAATTAAAGTGGAATTAAGTTTCTTTTTTAAAAATACGCATCCATTTTCCTCAAGTAATTAATGTGTTTAGTCATGGATTTACAATCAAACTTAATACTTAGTAAAATGCGATGTTTGTGTTTTAATAAGTTAAATAAGGAAGGAGTGCAAACATATGCTTTGAAGTTTGGTGAGTGTTTTTATTAGTAGATGATGTCTATGGTTAGGAATTCACGTGCAATGTTGTCGCGCATCTTATAAAACAACGCCCAATGATAGTTTATTAAAAGTTTGATAATAATGTAATATGCTTTAAAGCAGACAAGAGTGAAGCAACATTGTTAATGAATCAGTGAGATTATAATAATAAAATGTATCTGAAAGTAAATAATGAAGAAGTTCATAATAAAATAAATAAATACACAAAATATAGGTTACAAGGTGAGGTTAGGACTTTAATTAATCTAATGATTGTGTCGGTAGAATTATATTCATTGCTCGGAAACTCATTAATACAATCCCTCCCAGAGTGTATGGTTTGGTAAAGATTCATAAACAAGGTAATCCAATTAGGATAATTGTGAATATTCTGAATTCTCAAACTTATAAAATGTCCACATTTCTATGCCATAGAATAAGAAAATACACCTATTTTCAAGGTTATACATTAAAGGGGAACAAATTCTGATATTCTGCTCTCATAATCATTTTCAGACAAGCAGCTGTTGGACAGCTTCAGTGTGACGAGACAAGTGAGAACCCATGAATAAGTGACTAACACAATTTGTGCACGTGGAAATGTAATGGAATCAAGATTTTAGGGACCTACGGATACTATCAATTGTCTCACATAAGCATATTTCTGAATCGAATTGAATAATGACAGCGCTGCGCAAGTAACTACAACATTTAAGTATTAACAGCTTTGTTTATCTTTGTTAGCGATGAAATATTTATCATTGTGAATTTCTGCAAACTAAATAATTATTGACATTGGCGATTATATTGATGAGCAAATTATTTTTTGCCAATGCACTCATTGTGAGTGAATAAATATATAAAATGCAAACAAAGGACAGACATATAATGAAGGTTTCATTATTTTTCCTGACCATTTGCTTCAATTTTGACAATGAAATGGCGGAATTTTAGTTTCTCTGGGAAAGCATTTGAAAAGATTAAGCAAACGGGCTGAATTTTTTATTTAAGGCTTTTATTTTATTTCGGGCCTGTGAATTATTATGGAAAGCAATATTACATATGCGGTTCTCACCATCAGTAGTCTCTCATATATTGTATTTGACCGGAAATGTCGGTTGCACAATTTATATGCAATGAAGAATATTACCTTTTTAAGGATTTGCCACATATATAAATAGGAGTATTAACTAAACCAGCAATGGTTAAAGTGAAATGTGGTAAATTTCTTTAAACTGCTTGGTGAATATAAATATCCATTTGGTATATATATATATATATATATATATATATATATATATATATATATATATATATATATATATATATATATATATATATATATATAGGTAATATAATTAATCATTGATTGCGCGTGTGGTGGTCACAATTCTTTAAAACAAGTTAACGAGCGCGAAGTAAGCACCACTCCAATTGTATTTAAGCAGTCGTCGAACAAGATTGCAGAAATACCTTCAGTCACACGTACTGACTCCTCTCGAACTTCCATGATCATTATTATTCAAATTGTTTTGTCGGAGTGCCAGCTTCATATATTCAATGATCATTATCAATGTACGACGGCAAACTGACCAGCTAGGATAATACCGCAATGCATATATATGGATAGCAAATTTAGATTTCCATTCAAATGCAAAATATGTGAGATTAAAAGATATGAGAGCAGCATATCTAATTTTTCTTTCCATATTAATGCATTGCAGATTGATTTTCGCTAATCTGTTTACCGCCAACATTGATTAATCATAGAAGGTTGAAACGCGTCTGAATGGGTAACTGACGGTAGTTTTGCTACGTTTTTCGACGATTTGTTAAATACAATAGGATTGGCGTTTACTTCATGCTCGCAAACTAGACTTAAAAAATAGTTTCCACCATCCTCGTAATCAATGTTTGTTAAAATGTATTTCCAATATATATGTTGCGAAAGCTGAAAAATAATGTAATGTTCGAGACTGCAGAGAAATTGTGCAGTAATATTTCATTGATGTTTATTTCACGAAATTTGATTGAGTGGCGATGGGCAGCGGATTAGAAAGCTTATTACGTGTTCTATCAAGATAGATCAAATATCCAACCACTTGATCAAAAATACTGCTATATATATTTCAAGTATGTTGATGACACCTTTATAATCAGAAATAAAAATTTCGACACAAATAGCATAATTAAAGCTTTTGGAAATGGGGACCCTCACTTTTAGTTTAATTCAGGCTCCAAAGCCACAGTTTAACGCAGTGAATTTTTATTATATTTAGCAATTGATGTATAGAAATTGCAGTCCCTAAAGGAAAATATATCGAAAGCGCACATGGGTTTGACAATACACCTGTTACAATAGCACTGTTCCAATTTCCCGACAGAGATATATGTTACGTAACTAATCCTACAGAATAAGCAAAATTTGTTCTGATGAATTTCATTGTCAAGAACAGGCGATGATAAACTTTATTACGAAAATGGTATCCAGAATTGTTTGTTGAAGCAAGCAGTATGTGTATACAGCGCAAAAATGACAACGAAGCAGCAACAAAACAAAAGACGATATGTATAAGCATACCTTTGCAGGAGGACGCATCATTCGAAATATTTAATCGAAGAATTAGTGAAACTGATTTCTAGTTTGCATAATGCATAATTTATGTTTGTCTAACGTAAATGTAAATGATTAACTTTTTGCAATCTTAAAGTCCAAAATTGTCTATTTACAAAAATGTTAAATATTCTCAGCCCGCTTTTGTAGGCCAGGCTAGCTGCTACCTAAAGAACTGAATGCTTGAGCATTTAAGATTAAATACAGCTGGTGTTGTGGAAAATGTTTCCCCATTAGCTGAACACAAGGCTAATAAAGATCACTCTCCAAATAAGGCAACTTTCCTGGTTTTCTCAAAGAAAACACGGAGAAATAATTACACACAGCAGAGGCTGTTGTATGCAAAATACATAATCATATGCTAAAAGAACAAAACAAGTTCTTACGTGAATTTTAATTTTTCTTTGAATAAAAAATCACCTCCCGGCTGCGAACTTTCTTTCGGTTTTAAATTTGTCTAATTGAATAAACATTTGTTTCGCAGGTGGTAATAACAATTAATTTTAATTAAGTTCTTGATCTTGATCGAGTTCTTTTGAGATACGAACCGGAGAGCGGGCCATATTTTAATTCAATTTACGAGCCCAACTCCGAGATAAAATCCGTGTTTCCGGAGCGTTCCGCTAGTTGGCGCGCGGGGTCGAGCATCAGCTGAGAGAATCTCTCGCTCACTCACACGTGTTACCCGCTTCAATCGAAGCGTATTTTGTGCGCTGTACTCTCTAATGCTTGATTTTTGCGTGATTACTGAACTTTATTGTCAGTTATCATGGGGCCGAAGAAAGTGAGTGCTAAGGACAATGGTGACAAGAAGAAGAGGATGATGTCGATAGAACTAAAACACGAAATAATAGAAAAACATGAGCGTTGTGTACGAGTGGTTGATCTTTAAGTTTAAAGTTAAGTTCATTGTTTTAAGTTTTTTTTCATTTTAAATAAGGAATGTGTAGTTTTAGTTTTAAAGTTACGCAAATAGTTTTAAGTTATAAAAAGAACGTTGTTTGCGTACATGTCTAGAGTGTCCTCATCCCTTTCCCTTTCCCTCCTCCTTGCCGTTCACCTTCGTTAGCCGCACTCGTCTGTCTCCAAAGTAAGACTATTATGCTAAATAACTATTGTTTCTTTATTTCAAATTTTTTTATGGATTTGTTAATTATACATGTTTGTTTGTTGTTTAATAACATATCCTTATTCATAATTTACAATGGGTTGGGACTTTCTGAGGTCCTGAACGGATTAATTCGTATTCAATTATTATAAATGGGAGCAATTCGTTTGAGTTACGAGCCGATTGACTTACGAGGTCGGTTCTGGAACAAATTAAACTCGTATCTCGAGGCACCTCTGTATATAAATAGTAAACAAAAACTACAGTTACTGATTAGTTTTGAAATGAAAGCAAATGAGTCTATGGAAACCAAATCAGAAGCGATAACAACGATAAAAACAATATAAACATGCATTATAATGAAATTTCGTGTAATTGCTATACTTGTCAATAATACGACAATAACATTTCCGTGTCTGGTACCATATATTTTAAATCGATATTTCGAATATCGTTGCAAAATTTGTTTTTGAGAATTATTTGCCGTATTGTATTCGTACAACAAGGCATGACAAACAGGTCAGAAAAGGAAGGATATTTTCACATGCATGGCGAGATTTTTTGTATTTACTGGCATTTATATAATGCAAAAAATCACATTAATCATCTTCATACTTATAGCCAAATGCAGAAGAGAAAATTGTAACGATTTTCCATGAATTGGAATGCTTAGAAGCATAAGTTACTACATTTTCATTTAAAATTAAACATTAAAAATTTAATTTATATCAAAAGAAATGAAGAAAGACGAAAGTAAATAGGTATTATTCAAATCAAATTTGCGAGCTTGAAGTTAATATCAATCCCTTTGTATTTAACCAGTCGTCGAACAACAGCAAAACTACGACGACTTGTTAAATACAAAGTAATTTGCGTTTACTCCAAGCTCACAAACGTGATTTGAATAGTTGTTACCACCACCAGCGCAGTCATTTATTGTTTAACTGGATTAGGCATTAGGTACGTTCTAAAGTTTGGTATGACGGATATTTATACATATTAAAAGTTTATTTTGGATTAATATCGTTCTTGTCAGACATGCAACAGTTTAAAGCCAGTCTAAAAAATCGAAAACGTAACATGATTAATGTTATTTACATTGTCGAATTAACATTGTGAAATATTGAAATATAATGATTTATGTTGAATATACGCCGTTTCCGACCATTTCGAATAAAACCTACAATATTTTAGATTCTAAAACTCTGAGATGAATCAAAATAGTAAACGAGGTATTTAGTTAGATGTGCAGAATAGCTAGTAATGAACATAAATAAGGTAAATTTGTTATTGAAAATAATTAATTAAGAAGATCGTATCAGAAACAACTTGTCTAGACGGCACCAAGCTAAATTACGCTCTAGTATATCTAATTAAATACCAGTGTATCGTAAACTGTATTAAAACTGGTTTAACGAAGAATTTAATATCCATTTTTAATTGAAAATCTCAAAATATCCATATATGAAACAGCTAATTGGTCATTTTATGAATCTTTCCTAGGTTAATGTAAATGAACTTCGAGAAAAGTTTATTAATTGTATTAACGCCAAATAAATTAGCGTGCGCCAATTTGTCTGGATAACCTACATTATATTATACAAATAGGAAGAATTAAGAATGGAAAATTTGCTTTGTGCTTGCTTAAATGCTTGAAACATTTTAAGAAACCCATCATTAGCCTGTAGCCTAGGAACAATTCCATTTATATATATATATATATATATATATATATAAATAAATAAATATATATATATATATTGTCGACATAAAGAAGTTATTTAAAAAAATAACAAATTCATTAATAAAATAGACTGGTTTCACCTTTATTTGAAACATGTAAATGATGAACAATGTGAAGTAATTTTAAGACATTACTGTTCTCTGCTTTGAGGAGCAAGCACAAGTAATGCAAATCTAAAGTAATAACTCTATTTTGTTAAAATTAAATTAAACGAAACTGTCATCTGATAGAGGTTCACCTCATAAATCCCAATCATAATGGATCAATTTAATCAAAATTAAAGCCCCTCATTGAGTTGCATATAAGCGTTTTAGGGTCAATCACGCATTTCGAAGATGCAAACAATAACGCATCTTAATATACTTAATTACAGGTAGAGTAAAGTGAAACGGTTATTGCGTATAAATTGAACATTTACAGAAAAATTTTCATGTAAATGCTTTAACGCTACTTTATCTTATGTATTTGCTGTAAAAGCTAACCATTGCGCATTTTAGCTATGGAGGTTCATTAAATCGAATGATTTCTTCCTAAATGGTAATTCGCCAAGTACGAGACAGCATTTACTGAGACTGGTACTCGATTCAATATAATCTCCTCAGGTGGCAGGATGTAAGTTCTACATTGCCATCCATGTGAAGGAAAGGTTAATTAATGAACATAAGTTAATACATGAATGAAAACTGCGTGTTGTGTGTGGCAGTGCTGAGGCAGTGGATAAATGACAAGCTTCATCACATTCTTGCAAGTATTTGACGAGATCAGAATAAGCATGAAACTGACCTACTTGATGAACTACCTTTGCAAAATTGTTAAATTTAAAATAGAAATATATATATATATATATATATATATATATATATATATATATATACTTATTTTATAGTCAAAACAAACTAAGCATTACCGAAGTTAGGTAGTGATAATCGTCAAGGAGACCGGATTCATCTACAGGCAACACAAAATTATAAAAATTCATATTATAATAATTTGAGTAAGACGCGGGAGACCATTTGAAAATTTAGATCAAAATCGATGCCAAATAAGGTTCACCTGTGGAATGAACTAATCGAACAGCATATAACTAAAATTTTCATACAGTATGCGACTATGTTGCGCAGTTAATAATTTGCTAGAAACTTCAGAAGCTGCAATCCTGGCAAAAATTTGATGAGTGCTCAATAAGGACGGAACTGCAATGATTAATGCATATCATTTGTTTTCGTACACAATATCTAGCGTATAACAACAACAAGTTCAACACGTATATATATATATATATATATATATATATATATATATATATATATATATATATATATATATATATATATATATTCTTTATTATGTCCGTTGCCATCGATTATTACACGGTGTATATTTTATTAGGATAAAAATACATTATGTCGAGACTACTAAAATTCGCTTAACAATCTTTAATAAATATACATACTGTGTTTTCAATTGATTATGCGAATGGCCACCTCTATTTCTTGTTTGGGCTGATCAGTTAGTGTATGTGCGTCTGTATCTGTGCTTAAACGAACATTGGTTGCGCGGGTGGTGATAACAATTATGATAATCAAGGTTGCGGTCTTGATATAAACACCTGACCCATTAATTACTTACATATGTCAGTATAAACTAAGAATTGTATAGTGTAGAAAGGAAATTCATCCAGTAGACCGGTTTCGTCCTTATTGGGAACTCATCAAGTACTGGCCAGAATTTGCCGCGGACAGGATACGAACCTGGGCACGTCTGCTTCGGAATCTGGAGCTCTAATCACTGAGCTATCCTGCCGCACACTACACTACACACAATTTTCAGTTATATACTAACTAATGTAACTTGGTTAGTCAATTTTTCCTTTAGGTGGAGCTCATATGGCACCCATTTAGACCCAAAGTTCCAACTAACCATGCCCAATCTGTCATTACTGAATAGACACCACATTACATGGGGAAGTGGTATTGAAATGAACATTTATATAATTAAACGAACATTAGTTGCGCGGGTGGTGATAACAATTATTATAATTAAGGTTGCGGTCTTAAATATAATAATGTTCATTTCAATACCACTTCCTCATGTAGAATGGTGTATGTTCAGTAATGACAGATTGGGGATGGTTAGTTGGAACTTTGGGTCTGAACGGATGCCATATGAGCTCCACCTAAAGGAAAAATAGACTAACCAAGTTGCTACTTAGCTAGGCTATAACCGTGCGCAGTGCATACCGTGTCGCAACGACGCTAAATGACGTCGAGGGTCCCGGCTGTCCGCGGCAACCAGCTGTAGTACATTATGAGTCTCTACATGGACGAAACTGGTCTACTAGCGAATTGCCTCTTTACACTATACGGTTCAGTTTATACTGACATATGTAAGTAATTAATGGGTCAGGTGCTTATATCAAGACGGCAACCTTGATTATAATAAAACGTATACACGAACTGATCAGCCCAAACAAGAAATAGAAGTAAAACTGTTTCTGACTAGTTACCACCCGCATAATCAAATGGAATTCCATGATTTTTATACATGAAATATTTTAAAGGAAATTTTAGAAGTCTCGAGATAAATGGTCATTATCCAATTTGTTATCAATGTGTTTTTTCTCCTAATAAGAAATATACTGTTTAATAATGGTCACAATAATGAATATATATATATATATATATATATATATATATATATATATATATATATAATTAATATTTGCAGAATTTTACATGCGTGGATTGTATCGTTGCTTATACTCTCAGATATTGTGTACGAAAGCACAATGCTGCATTAATTATGGCGGTTTCGACCTTATTGAGCACTCATCTAATATTTTCCAGGATTGCAGCTTCCGAAGATTTTCGCAAATTATTCACTGCGCAACCTAGCCGCATACTGGATGCAAGCTTTAGTTATATGCTGTTCGATTAGTCCATTCCACAGTTAAACTTTATTTAAATCTTATATAACAGGGAATTTATATAGTTGTGTGCTAGTTATAGATGAACCTGGTCTATGATTTAATTTACTTCTAACTCTGTAATGTTTATCTGTTTTGACAATATATATATATATATATATATATATATATATATATATATATATATATATGTTTATTTACTGTAAGCATTTCCCTTAGTAGTTGTGCAAGCAACACTATGCTATTTGCTTCAATCACTACAGTAAAATTTGTGTGAATTCCAAATATAAAGTATTGTAGCTGACAGAAAATATTTCCTATTTGGTTTTAAATTAAATTTTCTAAATAAATTATGAGTAAGAATGCACAATGTTCTTAAGGCTGAATGTAGATGGAGTAATGCGTGAAGCAATCTTACTGAATGATTAGTTTAATTATGTGAGGCTATACAACCAACTGGTCGATGGGAAGTAAGTTATATGAATTTAGGCGGCAAAAACGATTAAAAATTATCAATTAGATATTATTTGTTGTAAAGAGCTAATATTTATGAATTTTGTATTAGGTGTTGCACACCTAGTAGAAATTTACTTCAAATATGACCAGGAGGAAAAAACAAAGGCAGCATGAACGGAAGTTATAAACTCATGTGCTCATTCGTTAAGTTCTTATTGGAAACTCATCAGTTGGAGCCGATATTACACCCCATACTCAAAATATATTGTGTTGAGAAATGTGGGAAAATTGGACGATATTTGAAATAATCTGTTACTAGATGTGTAAAACCTAATAAATATTGTAACATGTTTAATTCTCCAATGATCTAACCTTTCATTATTTTCTCTGTCATATTTCTAAATTGCTACCTCTTTATTGATGTAATATGACACTAGTGTTGATTAAACAATAATTGATTGCGCGGGTGGTGGTAATAATTCTTTAAATGAAGTTTGCGAACTTGAAGTAAACACCATTCCCATTCTATTTAACCAGTCGCGGAATACCATAACAAAACTACCGCCAGTCGCACGCACTGACGCGTTTCGACCTTCCATGATTATCATCAGAGTACAACGGGAAACGACTAGCGAGGATTAATCCGCATTGCCTATATATATAGAAAACAAAATTAGATATGCGGCTATCACCTCTAGTAGTCTTGCATACATTGTACGTGACTGGAAATGTCGGCTGCACAATTTCCGGTCACGTACAATGTATGCAATACTACTAGAGGTGAAAGCCACATATCCAATTTTGCTTTCTATATATATGCAATATGGTTTGATCCTCGCTAGTCAGTTTGTCGTCGTACTCTGATGATGATCATGGAAGGTCGAAACGCCTCAGTGCGTTGCGATTGGCGGTAGTTTTGTAATGTTGTTCGATGTCTGGTTAAATACAATGGGATTGGTGTTTACTAGTGTTGATTGTTCAGAACACTACAAATTAAACGTCATAACATAATAACAGATTATGACATGATTTTTATTATCTGGTAGACATTTAATTATCTTCAAAGCATCTATAAACAAGTTCATATTCGAACTTTAATTAGAAAATTATTTGAAATGATTGAAGGATATACCACTTGGTGGCCGAAGTATTAGTGAAATTATTTGTTACGGTGCTTCAATTTTTCGAGCCTAGTATGTTTTGGAGAACTATTGATGAACTTCTGACCAGGTTGAAACTGTAATAACGGAAATGGGTTAATTTTCTAACCAATAATTTCTCAAGAAAATTTCATATGAGTATCGGTTGCATTATCTCAATTTGCTTCAATAAACATGTTAACTGCAAAAGGAAATAAATTAAATTTTAAAACTACGATGTTTAAAAAATGAATCCTTATTGAAATTACAAAAAATGTATTATTATGAATCAATTTGAAGCAGCACTCTCTTGACATAATAGCGCATTTTTGCTAATTAACAATGATATTTGTCAATATAAACAGAAAAACAAACTGTTTTTAATTCCAAAAAAACAATAAAATTTATTTGCACATCATTTCGAATAAGATGAGTAATGCCTCATGAAAACGTTAAGCAAAGAGTAAAAATCATTAAATAATAAATTCAGCGTGACGCTTTGTTTAAGACGGCAACCCTTGTGCATATATGTGCACAATTAAATTTATGCTAATTTTTATAATTTTAATCTAGTTTATGGACTTGTCATTAACAAAATTTCATCGGCGGAACACAACATTACCGACCTTGTGAATACAATTGAGTTCTGTCATTTTTATAATTTAGACATGTAAATTGAAAAATAAGTGGTATATTGACAAACTAAGTTATAATATAGCATATATATATATATATATATATATATATATATATATATATGCGATACAATTAAAATGGAAATTTCTATGCCCTATTTCATCAAGAGTTTAGTGTCAATTTATGCATATATTATTTTTTTTAATGAATTTTACAATGTGGGATAAATACCAATCTTAATATATCTAAGCAATCACAAAACATAGCATAGCTACAGTGTCACTAACAGAAGTCTTGCAATAATATGCGAATAGTTAGATACATCGGGATGGATGCTTATATTAAATTCTCAAACTTTAGACAAATAATTGTTATCCCCACCCGTGCAATCATTGATTACTTAATTGTATAACTTACATATTAATTATGGTAAATCGATGAACGATTAATCAGAATTCTTGTCAAAATTACAATACACCAAAACAATGCAAATACTCTGTTGCAGAGATATTAAGAGGGGGCGAATATATATATATATATATATATATATATATATATATATATATATATATATATATATATATATATACAAACATGCAATTCGCGAAATAATATCTAGTTCGTTTGCAGATTGACTTTGTTTTTGTAACTGCGGAAAAAGAGGATGTCGTAACTTAAACCTTTAGTAATTCTTAGTTAGTTTTTACTCTTTGTGTAATACTGAAGTACAAGTTATGTGCAATGTTACATAAAGCGTTCAGATAAGGAATTTATTGTTTTTGGCCCCGAAGAAAGCCATGAGGAAGATTCACTTTCTAACAACGTGAATAAAGATTGTTAGTGTAGAAGCAGATATCAAGAAATTCTTCTATTATCTACATTGTTCGCAATTTCATTTTGTTGGTGATATTCTAATTAGATCTAGGTAAACCAGTAGATTAGAATAAGCCGAATGTGTTAAACGTTATATTGAGCCCTTTACGAGACTTTTTCATGATCTACTGCAACAGAAGTGGGTTGTAATACTCGTTTACTGTTTCATCAGTGATATGGCGCTCAATAACTATTAGTTATGGCCGTAGTGGGTCAGTCTTACAATGTGAAGCATTTAGAGCGTTGCTGAAAATGTTTGCGAGTCGCAGTGGGAAATTGCGAAGTTGGTTGCAATAGGCAATTTCAGGTTTAAGTTGGTGTTTTTGGGGCAAATTCAATCACCGTTAATGAGAGAAGATCGTAAAACCAAAGGGCATAGTTTATGCTCGAAGTCATGTAGCATGATATTCGTGACTGAATATGTCAAGTGCATAACTGATTAAGTTGTTATTTACATTATTATATCCCATACTATGAAATGAAGCCGGTGACATTTTATTGTCTATAAACAAAGCGTTAGCTCGTCATATAACAAATGTGGGCTCAAACGTAAGCCATATGGTGCAATCGTATGGTATATAAAAATGCAGTATGAAAATTAAATGTTAAAAATAATCAAATAAAGTTTACACGGTCCCTGCTGCAGAAGTGGTACAATACTGAAGAACTGCTCATAAATGCTGCTTAACTGTTAGCTAAGAACACTTGGTTATACCAATTGAGACAAGTGGAGATGAAATATGAATCATGTGGATCATGTAACGTAAAATTGGGCACATGTGGTGCGCAGAAAGCAAATATTTGTTTATTGGAAAAATGAATAGTGAAAAGAAAAATAATCAGTCAATTACACGTTATTCAATGAAAGTTATGACTTGGTTGATATTGTTGGCATAAAGGGACCCGAAACAAATGTAGAAAATTGCATTTTCCAAGAGTCAAGCGGATCGATAGAAGGTTTCAACTTATCTGCGCTTACCGAAGTCAATGTAGCACTCTGAATGATAACAAAACATTTTTATTTTCTAAGCAAAATCCGGTAAGGTTTGTGAAAATTATGTTGTAGTGGTTTTACAGCGGCGTCGTTACGAACGCGTACTTCCCAGTAGCTGTGGAACTGCAGATGATCGAAAAATGAACGAGGAGCATGCTTCGGCTGCTAGGCAAATATATTACTGAAATAAAGTGGAATACGAGAGGCTTCATTTTCTGAGACATCCTGTATGTTTAGTAAACGTGAGAGCTGACTCGGCAAAAGTGGAACCGAGCCATACAACAGTTGTGACACAGACGTGAAAATTGATTTGCGTATTCCAGATAGCATTAAAACACGTAATAAAGGAAGTGCATTGACCAAGTTGCTATTATTGGACGAGGATGCTAAGGTGGCTTTGAGTTCTCTATGTATTCTCTCTACAATGCCATTAGACTTTAGGTGGTAGGCAGTGATCCTGAGCAAAGTGTATCGCATGAAAGACAAGTTAGTTCTGAAACGATCGGAATGGGAGCATGTTCTCTTATCTGTAATAATCTTGTTAGGAGCATCATAATGAGCTATCCATGCGGAGTTGAAACCGTTAGCTACATCACCAGCAGACACGGCGTCGAAGGGTAATGCAACAGGCCATCGGGTAAATATATCAACCACAGTTAGAAGGTAGTTAAAGACTTAAACGTAAGTAAGATAAACTAAATCGATGTGGGCAATGATTAGACGTGAAGTAGTTTTTGGAAATTGTTCCATCTTTGAATGAGAGCTAAATTATTATATCTTTCAATGTTCTTGACCTCACGTTCTGGCCATTCTTTTCTATGGCCAACTTCAGAGCTCCTTCGGAAGTTACACAAATGGTTACACAGAAAGCACAATATAACAACTCACAAGATGCTCACCTCTTCGCCACTAACGTTTAAAGAAGCTGCGCTGTGTGGAGATGCATTGTCATTCAAAGTAAAAATTGGAGTTAGAGTGCCGGATGATATTACTCTGTTGACATGTAGCACAATCGATAAAATATTGATTAGTATTCTACTAAAGTTTCTGATAATCGTATTACTACCTGGGTGTAAAATTGAGTGAATAGAATCAAATATTTTTCTCTGGAGGCTGGTGGGGCGTAATTGACTATTGGGGCCACGTATTCGTGAAGTAAACAATGAGTAAACATTCTCACAGTCTGCATATGAAGGAGGGATATCATCAAATGGGCTCACTGAATGTCATAGACTTGACCAATAACGACGAAGATGAAATCGGCCGTAGCGAGACGTCTGGCCCAGAAAGTGCGTTTGCAATGATGTTTCTTCGCTGTTTACGTAAAAAAATGTAAAAATGCCATTCCTTTAGACGTGAAATTAGATTTTTACACTAGCAAGGTACTTTGCGATTATTGAAGGTTCTTTTCAAAATACAATAACTAATGCAGTATGGTCTGCATGAATAATAAATTTTCTGTCGCCTACAATGCTAATGAAGTGGTGCGGATGACATGGATAATTAGAAAATCTCGACCAAGCGTTCTGTATCTAGTTTAACCTGTTTGTAGCCTACACAAATAAAAACTAATTAGCTTCCGAATACCTACAATGTCTTGCTTAAATGTGGCGCCAATTGCAAATCCCGAAATATCAGTAGTGAGTAGAAAAGGTCGTTCGAAGTCTGGATGTGTTATAATAGTGGCATTTCCTAACGAGTTGGCGACAATACAATGCAAATTCATGTTATAAGACGACCATGAAATTGTAAAATCTCTGCTTAGTTCGTTCTGATTCCTCAGGTACCTGTATAACGGATATTTTGTTTTGATAGACAAGGAAAGCACTTGCGATCGTGGTTTCGATCTCCAAAAAAATTCTGTAAATCCTTCAAATTCGTCGTTGATGGAAGGTTCTTGACTGAATTCGACTTGGAAGTCAAAGTATGATTGCCTTGTTGTGTAATACGATGCCATGAGAAACTAAAGGTTTTAGTTGCCATTCGCGTTTTATCATAATTTACTTTGATTCCATGATCTGCTAAGCGTGATAGGACATTTCTAATATGCTCAGCGTAAGTGTCAAAGTCAGGCCTATAAATTGTTATATCGTCAAGAAATGACATACAGTAGTCGTTGTTGTTGCGCAGAATTTTGCCTATGAACCCTTGAATTGTCTGAGTAGCGCAATTGCTACAAAAATGTCATGATAATATATTCCAACAAACCAAAATAAGGGATGAGAGTCTTATAAATTTCTTCTGATGCTGGTATAATGTGGTGGCAGGCTTTTCTGCGGTCAATAATAATTTCTAAAACTGAGCATTTCTAGAAATTTGTTTATTGTATGAATTGAGTATGTATCTTCTTTTGACACAGAATTTAGATGCGATAATTCCCGCAGGCTCCATTTGAACCATTAGCTGTGGAGGCCAGGTGTAATCAAGACGAACAAGAACATTTTGACGGTCTGATAATGCTTTTTTTACAGTAGTCGTCAAAACTACACTTGTGTAGCTTTGAATCTGTCAGAAGATAACCTTATCTTCTTAACTGCAATAGGTTTTTATGTAATTTTGATGTAGTGCATCGTGTTGACGACTGTTGGTAGCTAAGATTTGCAGAAATCGAGCAAGAAATTTTGTTCTCTAAGACCTGTTGATATCTCCGTCGAATGATTCACTAGAGATGGCTGTATGGCCTGTAACTCCAAACGTTCGGAAGCTAATGTCAAAGTAAACGGAAAAAATTATTCGGCATTTCAATAAATAATGACAGTTGCAATTTTGACTTGCCTCCTAATTTGTGCAGCGAAATGCTGAACATTGACGTAAACATTCTTAGTGGCGGCATGTTGCTCGTTTCACCCACTTCACCTAATCTTGGTTAGCTCTACATTCTAACCTTCCGTGTGCCTGCTGGTCAAGATTTTTATGACGAATTATGATGGAATTGATTTAGTTATCATTCGTAGCAGCACCACTACTGCATTAAAGTGGTGCGCACACATTTTTAATGATACACCATATTTAAACTCCCACCATCTCTGACGTTTTCATGTAAACTTTGCCCGTTACGCATTTCTGTTCTTAGTGAGGAATTTTGCGCATTTGATTAATTTCAACGTTTCCATTCATTACGATTATATTTAAATATTTATCTGGCGTAATTATTAGACTTTTATTTTTGTTTCAATACTTGTTGTTGCATTCTATGCGTTTTCTTTTAAAAATAAATTGTATCGTTCATGTATTACGGTTAAATAAAAATAGGCGACACATTGATCAGCTTGCTGTAGAGGGTAAAACTCATCTTCTGGAAGACATGAGGAAACCTCGTCAAACGAGCACTTTAATTAAACTATAGCTCTTACCAAATTATATTTAGTTTATGTATGCTTTATTCAATTAACCACCAAGACAAGATTTGCAACTGACAGCTTCGGGAATGCTTTGAACGGTGTTATTTCATACATTATAAGATCCATTAAAATTCGCTTGATTCAGTGTATGAAATTATCAAAAATTTTGCTGTTAAGATATTGCGAAATTTTTTTGTCCTTTTGCGTCTGTGTTTAGTTTATAATACACTTGGATTCAATTCTATGTGAACCGCCATTCCTACAGAATAATACATTTCAGCCGAAATCACATGTGTATAAATGAACCACATTGGACAGCTAGTTCGATTACAGAAACTTTTTTCTTTCAATCGACGTACAGCTAGTGTTTAAAAAAACAGTTGTCTGCACAAGTGGAGATAAATTTTCCTTAAATCAAGTTTACGCACTTGAGATGTACACCGATCCTTTTTGTTCATTCAGTCACTCAAAGTAGTAAAACTACGGTCATTTGCACGTTCTGGCGCGTAAGACGTGCTTCATATTTTGTTTAAAAACTTATTTTTTTCTATTGGCGTGCAAGTAGGTAGAGATAGTTTTTTGAAAATTTCTATTGAAATGTTATCAGACGATGCACACCCTTTTCATTAAAAAATATCTTTCTTGGTCAATATGTTGGATTTAATATTACACACTTTAATGTTGTTTATGAAGGATATAAATTTTCATATAAAGTTGCTTTAGGCCATGCTAGCAATAGGCAGTAAAATTCTGTCTAAATTATTACCCTAATCTGTTGTGCAAATTTCGTATCGGATTCCTGCATTTTAATGCATGTACTAGCTAGATCATGTCTGCTTTTTGAATATTTTCATGCATATACACATATTGGTCATAATCGGAGTCAACGTTGAATTCATTACAAGACCATTTTTTGTCTGTATAGTTAGTCATTGGAAATAAATTGATTATATAGACAGCAGAAATACTCATTTTTATAAATGATTCGCATTCAGCTTAAAATTTGGGAAATTTTCACCGACGTACCGACACATACTAGTTGAAAGGAAAAATAGTAAATAATGTTCGAATGATAAACGAACATTAATATAATTCAACGACACTGGTTTATACGGGCGGGGATGTCACCTACTTAAATCAAGTTTACGATCATTATATAAACATCAATTCCATTAAATCTATATATATATATTTGTCAATATTATTAAAACATTGTATAATTTAGAAGAGACAATTCATCCAAAATACCTGTTTCGTCTTTATTAGGTACTCTTCATGTACTGTCAAGAATTTTCCACGGATAGGGCTCAAAAATGGGCACGTTATTTGAGAATTCTGTTGCTATAGCTAATGAGCCACTCCGAATATAAGGGAAGTGCTGTTTATATGAAGATCGCAGCCTTGATTTAAATAATTGTTTTAACCGCTCGCACAACGAATAATCGTATATTTATATAAACTTCCAATTCAATAACATTTCCCCTGATTGGTGTCTCATGTATAATGAGAGATTTATGGCGGTTTATTTTAAATTCAGGTCTAAAATATGTCATATAGGCTCTACCTGATGCAAGATTAAACAAAATACAATGCAAAGTATATAATGGAACAGTGTGTGTTGTATGTTCCAGGGTAGCTTAGTGGTTAGAATCATAAATTTTGACGCAGACCTGTCAAGATTCGAGCCCTGTCCATGGCAAATTCTTGACGGTATATGAAGAGGCCTCAATAGGGACGAAACCGGTCTACTAGATGAATTTCCTTTTCTACATTATACTATTCCTGATTAATAGGGACAAATGTATTTATATAATGAGAGTGGTTTGTATGTCAAGATAATAAACTTGATTTACATAACTGTTATCGCCGCCCGCGTAACCAATGATCGTTTAGAAAACGAACACATCCAATGAGAAAATGAACATTGGTTGCGCGGGTGGTGATAACAATTACTATAATCGAGATTGCAATCTTGATATAAGCAAATGACCCATTAATTACATACATATGTCAGTATAAACAAAGAATTGTATAATGTAGAAAAAGATAATTAATCCAGTAGACCGATTTTGTCCTTATTGGGAACTCATCACGTACTGGCTAGAATATGCCGCGGACAGGGCTCGAACCTGGGCACATCTGCTTTACAATTTGGTGCTCTATGTTTTGTCCACCTATGTTGGATGGTCCACGTACATGTATGTCTTCCGTGTTTATTATTAGCGTATCTTTTATACGAGCCTTAATTATGCCTAATTCTGCAGTTAAATTATTCATTTGAGAAGTCAATGCCTGAATCAACGTTTCCAACCCATCAGAAGACATATTAAATGTACCACAAATGCTTTATTTTTACTCCGATTATATATAGAATTTTGCTCGCACAACGAGCATCAATTTAATAAAACAAATTTACACATTAATTAATTTATGTTCACTTCAGCTCGAAGTCTGCTTTTCTCATTGGGCTGACTGCTTCATTCTTATACGGACGCTTCTGCGAGGAATTTCTGTTGAAATAATGTCTGCCCTAGATAAGACCCTTTGTTCATTATTTGTCTT